>JAMQGT020000984.1:0-65000 GCA_024447675.2 Pterophyllum scalare
TACTCAGGTCCAGGCTGTCTAAGGTAGAGTTGCAGGAACTTCTGCCAGATGAGGGGAAGGAGGGGGTGGTCAGGTGGTGTAGCTACGGCCTGGCACGCCCAGCGATACACTTGCAGCCTCTGCAGAGATGGGGCTACCGGCAACTTAAGCCTCTGCTGGGCCTTCTGACTCAGAAACAGAAATGTTGTTAACATTATCTAAATAAAACATTCAAAATCACTGAACAGCAGTAGACCAGACTCCTAAGCTCTTCCTATCATATTTCTGCTCTTTAGTTTTGCAAATAGACTGTGTTCACTTTTATTCAAAGGTCATAAAGTATATCTTCTCTGAAGAATAATGCAGTATTTCATATCATGTAAAATGATAATAAACCTATATCTGATAATCTGTGTTTTCGTCTACCTTTAAGGCTTGTTCAGGGGAGATATTGGGCTCTGACAGGAGTTCTTGCTCAACACAGCGTCTCAGCTGAGAATCTTCCTCAAACACACCTTCCATATTCAGCACCAACCAGGCAAACCAGATCTAAAGACAACATCAATATTAACAGGCCAGTGAGAACTGAGAATTCTGCTAATGTGACCAGTTGTGTTTGCACATATTGTTGCTGCTTTGTTGTCTTACCTCAGCACTCAAGGACGGGCCCTCTATGAAGGAGGGCGTGGAATTCCCAGCAATCCAGCCAACCAGAGAAGACAGCAAACCCCGGTCTCCATGATAACCCAAGGCACTCTGCAGGAAGTATGAAAAACAGTAAAAACAAACAAACAAGCAAACAAACAATGCTGGTGTTTAGCTTTCCTCACCACATTCATGCTCTGTTTGGTTTGTGTGACCCATTAAATGTTAATGTAAAGTGCATAAGCTGCTAAATCATACAAAGCAAACGCCACTCTGTAAATACCTTATGTTGCTGGTACAGGAGTTTCTGCACACATTCCTCCTGGTGGTAAGTAAAAGCAGCACAGCAGATCTGATCCATGAGGAACAGGACCGTTTTGTCTCGGTACCACAAGTTCTGCTGAGTCAGAATTCCCACCCAAAACTCCAGAACTGCTGCAGCTCCGACATGGTCTGGCTTCAAACTTTCCACCACATGACTCTGAATATGAGTACCAAGTCATATTTTTAGATGTGATGGGACTGAATTATTGAGTGTGTTTACATGTAAAACAAAACCCATTTAATTTGCCAACGGATCATTTTTACACAGAGTAACACGTAGAAAAGGATCGATAAGAAACAATAACAAAAAGAAACTGAGGATGGAACACGTGGATGTAGTTACAGTGCAGAACCAGCAGATGGAGGCATACAATGTGAAATTGATAAACCATGAACATGATGTAATGGACAAGACGAACTACAGTGTCACTGTCACCTGATGTTCAATTCATTTACAGTTCATCTGCCATTGGATCCACTGATTAACAGCCATGTTGGAATAATTATGTTTTTGACCATTTTTTTTTTTGTTATAATTTGGGTCATAATAATTGACACTCACAGAAGACTGACAGTCTGTTATAGTGCTTAATCAATTCAGGTGAGTCCAAAAGGCACATCACATAAGAAACAAAACGAGGCGAAACATGAGAAGTACACCGAGGTCACATGAGTAAATTCAGCTGGAAGTCTAGGCTTGTGCAGGGAATATTTCTAATCTGCCATATAATCCTGGCAAAAACTGCAAAAACATGTCCTGCTATAAAAAAAAAAAAATCCAAGATTTCCTCTTTTATTTCATTTAAATAAATTATAACTTTAGGCCCCCAAAGCATCACATGTGCTGTGGAAAAACAAAAACCTAGAATGACTCCTAACCAGTATAATGACTAAGAGACGGGTGAACATAATTAAATGATGAAAGGTAAATCCAAAGTTATTTAAAAAGCATATAAAAAGGAGTGGTTGAAGTAAAACATTAATGAAATACAGTACATGTCTTTCCTTCCTGTGCTAACAAAAAGGCAAATCAAACTTTAAATACTGCATGAAACAGCCATGGTAGTCCATACGTATTCAATACAGAAATGAGTTCAAACATAATACTGGTGTCTGTGACGTTCCCTAATTTACACTTCTTCCATGCGACCTTCAAAAGTATCCGTCTACCGATTTGTCCGCAAGGAATCTCTTTTTGAAAAACCTGAGCTGTACCAAGTAGTCTCCATACAGTGCATCAAGTAACAACATAATGAATACATACATTAATAATTGACCATAATAGTCAAATATGTCACCTTTTATTATTTGTAATACATCTGTGCCTGCATCTTTAAAACCTGCCCATAAAATTGTGTTTGATCTCTTCTCCCATTTGCTTAGCCATCAAGTAGCTTCTCAACATAAATTTGAAAAAACAAAACAAAACAGCACTTCAGCATGAAAAACTGTGTATTGTAAGCTAAGAGGCAGAACAATATCAACTGAGACTAACACTGTTCTACTGCAATACATAAGGAAAGAATAGGTAGTATTAGTGAGTGTTATTACTGTGTATGGATGCCCCTTTGTGCCTGCTGTCTGAACTGGATTGCTGGCTGTGAACTATGACCTTACTGTAGGCTCTAACAGTAGGTATGGTCATGTGAACTATATCACAGTGTCAAGGCATAGCATGGCTCATCATGGCAGAAAACAGGAAGCACCTGATGGTGAAAAGAAAGTTAAGGGCCTGCATCAAAAATAGGAAAGGTTACGTAATGCAAAAAGACATTATGACTTGAGTCCGACACGCTGTTTCTGTTGGTGAAGGTGATTTAAATCACGACACAGAGTACTGAGTTTGAGGAAATGCAGCAAAATCTCAAAGAAGTCCAACATGTGGATCCACAGTAGGTGCCATTAGCCTTCCCCCGATCCACGGTAAAGAGCAGGGAAGAAACAGGTGCACGTTGAGTTCACACGTCTGTTTCACGTCATCTGTGGTCTGGTATGCACTACTGCACAGCTGATCTAAGGCTTTATCAGCCATCCTGTTATTCAGTTTCTCAGGGCAGCCTCTTCAGGAACAAACCTCTCTACTTTAGCAGGACTATCTCTCTGCTGTACAGCTTCAGGAACTTCCATGGGAAGCATTGTCAGATTAGGCGAAGCAAGCAGGCAGGGTCAGTGACATGACTGGTTAGAGCTGGAGACTGGAAGCCAGGACTTCAGCTGTGGTAGCTGGGCACAGCTGCTTGTTTCTGCGAGAGCCGTAACAGCTCCTCCCTGATGGCCTTGATCAGGGAGGCAGAGGAATGAGTGGGAGGAGAAGTATCCAGTGGTGGGGGGGCTGTCAGATAACCCACTCCATCTAAGTGGGTCAGGGGTGCTGTGGGCTCCCTGATAGCACTCCGGTGAATCTGGAAGATAGAGGAGGACGAATATTCAGGGGGTCCATAAATAGAAAGCAGGGAAAGAAGGGCATCCAGAACAACAGGGACAGGTGATAAAAAAAAGAGATGAAAATAGATAAGATAAAAATAAAATCAAGTGACAAAAATAGAAAGAGCACTATAAAATCAGAGGAGTATGAGATGTTAAACTGTAGGTAATTGTAGGTGCTGCTCAATCAGATTAATTTGTTAGGGTCAAACTATTTCAGGTTTATGTATTTTCATTCATAAGGGAAAATAAAATAACCTTTTAAAAATGAAATGGAAGTTCAGGATTTCATTTCATTTCAGGTTTGAATGAAATTAAATGACTCTGTTATTCACAAAATGAAATCTGCAATCTACTCACTGCTTCTTTTTCAGCCTCTGCCCTAGAGAAATTATCATCATGAAAGTGGTTCCAGCCTAAGCCTCCATTCTGGCCTGGAGCAGCCCTCCCTCCTGCTGGGTAACCATTCATCCGACTGGACAGACCCACTTGTGCAAGATGATGGAGCTGGGCACCTAGAAAAAACCCAAAACACCCACACATTATATTCACTTATATTCATTTCCTGAAGACGTTACCCTTAATCACACCTACTTCTTACCTAACCTTAACCCTTACCGTGTACTTAACTTAAAACTATGGGACTTTTTGTGTCACTATGTAAACAGATTCAGGTCCCCACAACACTGAAGTCATAACAGTAGTGGTAGTAAAATGTTGACAAAAATGAAAACGTTCACAAATCATCATCAAAGTGAATAAATTAAGGAAGCTCTTTATGCCTCTGCCTTTCGTTTCCTCAACAACTGTTCATGCAATCCGCTTCACGCCTGCTGGGTGTATTGCTGTGGACTCAGTGCAGTGCGCCATTGTGTTGTATTCTTTTAAGCTCTCTCAGCCTGTAAACAGAGAATACACGCAACTGTCCTTACTCAACATCAGTGTCTCAAAATGTGGCAACTGCATGTAAACTTGCACCCATTCTGAGTGAACTTGCAAAGTTATTGTCAGCTGTCTGACTAACAGTAGTTAGTCTTTTGTCAGACTATCCCTGCTGGCTTTCTGCGAGAGTCAGGGTACACCCTGGACCAGTTGCCAGTCTATCACAGATGTTCATGAATCATTGCAGATGAATATCGCCAACCTGAATCAGCTGTATATACACCCCATTCCTGCTGCAACGAATGGCTTTAATCACACATCATGCTGCAATCAACCAGTTCAGAAAAAGCATATATTAATCGAGCACATCAAGCGGTATCCCGATGTAGCCACAACTTGTGCATTTAAGTTATTTATGTCAGTGTTGCATATTTGCAGCAGTTTATTGTTAAATGAAACCAGAAATAAATAGTGCACAGCTCTTAAAAAATTCGCAGCAATGGGTAATTTTGTTTGGCTGTAACTGACAGTGGGAGTATATTTACAAGCAGTCAGTAAACAGTTTGTTGACATGTCTGCAGTTCTTTTCACCGAGTGGGAGATAGTGTTTACTCTAAATGACCCGAATAAAGCGTAAAGGGCACAGCTGCAACCCACATCCAGAAGTGATCTGAATTAAAGTGCGCCCCAAAACAAACACTGCGATAAAGACTATACATATGCTTGTTTATCTTTAAGCGTTATTAAGATGTGGGTTTCTTTGTTCGTAGGTAAAAATCTGCAAAAAAAAAGAGATTAACAGACACCATGGGCTTTGTTTGTTGGACACGTCTGAGCATAAATTATTATGCAATTCATGACCCTTAACGTGTCTGTGTATTTGTGTGATGCTATTCAGCTTCCTTTTGTACCTGTGGTTCCCCCTACTGGTCGAGGTCGGGCACATGAGGGCAGCTCGTCAGCGTAGAGGCCCCTGCTGGAGTACAGGCTGTCTGGCTGGAGCTGCTCACTGTGCCCTGCTGTTTCTCCTGGTGGCAGGTAGCTTGAGCCAAGGCCCTGCCTGAAACACAGAGGGAAAATCATCATGTTTTAAGATAAATAGAGGGATGCACAAATAGAGGAATTCTGGCTAATGGCCAATGATGATTTATTTATCTATGAAGTACATGTAAAAAGCATACAATTTATCAGTTTATACATGACTCAATTGTCATCAGGTGCTTTACTGACCTTGGTGCCATGCCTTGGACTACAGTGGAGGACATTCCCATCTCAGTGAATCTCTGGGGAAGACAAACAGAGTTTCCAGAATATGAAAACACTCAACTTACAATATCAATACCCAGAAATGGCTTTTTATGGCTCCACTGCACACTGCTAAGTCTCTTTCTCTCATCTGGGGTGAGCACGAGTGTTGGATACAGGACAGATTAGTTTTATTAATGCATTTCAAGCTGTAAAATGCATGAAGGTTCGAAATATATGAAAGTGCATGAGTGTATACAATGTATTCAACAAGGTTTAGGATTAAATCTTTAAGATTTCAGTTCATATGACTAAATACATTAATGATGTGACACATTTAGAGTCTGGACCGTAACATAGCTATATGATACAATGCTTCTATTTTATTTTATTATTTTTAACTGACAATGCATGGTTGCACTTGTAAAGTACTGATGAGGTTTTCTTCTATTCATGTGGCACTCAATGGCACTAACAGCCTGTGTTTAATTTCAGCTAAGCTCTCGACCCTTCAATATGAATTTCAAAGCGAGGGATAACTGCACATAAACAGTATTATGCAGTCGTAGCTAAAAGTTAACAATGGAGGTTGGCACTGCATAAACTGGCCTTGGTTTTTAGAGCCTTTCAAGCAGTTTCTTTGAAAGTAGCCTACACTAACAGGAATTAATAAAGATTAGGTGGGCGATGGCTATATCACTGGGTCTTAGGAGCTGTGCATAGCTGATGGGGGTTATGGTTGCAGCTTCATGGGGGTAACAGATGGAGGAATACTTAAGTGACTAGTTTGCTAAGAGGACACGATTAGACATCAAAGCAATAGGCTTCATGGTGAGAGCCAGAGCAAAAAACCTTAAGAAAGTGGGGTGATAGTGAACAGAAAGCAGTCTCCTACTGTTTGGGCAACTATCAATTTAAATATGTATTTCTATTTCTCATTTCTCAAATAAGTGGAATTAACAGGGGTAGGCAAAGGATTCGATGGCATGGACTTATCTTGTTCAGTGTAACATAACTGAATGATTTATAGTTGACTGAATGGTCAACACTCTCTCAAGCGAGTCTATAGCTAGATGGCAACTTACGCTGGGGAAAACTTGGTAGGAAAGACCCCAAGGTCGTGGCCCACGACCTGGTGGGCTGGAGTTAGGGGGGTTGCTGTTGACCCCTGGGAGGGTGATCCCTGCTGTACTGCCCTGAGAGGTGGGTGACACAAGAGCAAAGGCATCATCCAACAGGGAGTGCATCTGCTGCCGGGCCTCCTCAATGGAGGGTTGGGGAGGCATATACGGTGGTGGGGGAGGGGCATGGCCTGGAGGAGAGGAAGTGGGGGCTGGGAAGACATCATCTGTGGGGGAGGGACTCCTGTGAGGGGATCCTGGGCCTTGGTCAGGGTCCGACTGGAAAACATACACATTGCATAGAGCTCAGAAAGGTTATATAGTACGTGAAAGGTTTTCCAAATGCTTCTGAGTTACTCACCACATAGGCCACATTGTTGACCCCAGGGCACTTCCTGTAAGCAGCATCACTGTCTTCAGTAATGAGATGGTCTTTGTCTGCTTCCATCATGCCTCCATTCATCTGGTCCTTCATCCTCTGTTTTGGCGAGCGCCTCCCTCGACCACTGAGAAACGCAGGGAGGAATGGAGAAAAAATATTATCAGCTCTACACACCCATACACAGAAATCCAAGCTCTCCACCTAAAACTCAAACCACCCACTGAGACAAAATATTAGCCCTAACCTTTTCTTGGGTTCCATGAAGACGGAGGGCATCTGAGCATCTGGGTCCAGAATCTTATCAATTTGCATCTGTTCTTTCTGATAGATGCGATCCTGATCCTTTGCATCTCCAAAACCACTGATCATGTCATCCATAGCAGGGAAGTCATAGTGGCCCTTCCTCTTCGCACGTAGACGAATCTTGTTGCGATGATGCTCAATCTCTGACTTGTGCCTCAATGCTACCTGAATCTGAGGATGAAATTACCATCATCAGAATTTATTTACTTCAGACAGAAAAAAAAAGAGAGTAAACATTTGGATTATATAACTTCTTAAAAAAGAAAATCAGAGAAGCAAACCTCTTTAGTCATTTGGCTTGTGTCAGACAATTTGCCATTGATGGGTGGGCTGTGTAGTGGTGGGACAGGCATGGGTTGCATGGCAATAAGCTGGACTTTATTAGGGAGTCTCTTGCTTGCATCAGTGGCACGAGACATCCGATCAACATGTTCAAATATGGAGGCTGAGGACAGCTGCTCATTTGTATCGCTCATAGGAGGAGGAGGACCTGTGGAATAAAACACGAAACCAGGATAACAAAGGTCATAACTCATAAAATGTGAGCAATGAGTTCACACTATATGCTAATGCTGATTTAAGCTAGGGGACAGGACAGACAGCTACTGCATAACGACGGCAAATAAAACACACACATATTTGGTCACCACCTGACTATATTTGAAATACTGCTTATAACAAAAGTGTGGAGTAAATTCCTGGTGGTTATGTGAAACAAACATTGATTTCGATTTCCGAAAGCTGAGCGGCATTTCAAACAATGGCTTTCGCCTTTGTTTGGGAAGTTATTGTTTCCATACTGTGACTGACAGCTCAGGACACAGTGATGGATGGCGAGAACAAGCTGAGCGCAAAACTACCACAGAAAGTAACAGACAACACACGGACACGGCTGCTGGAAGGTCAAGCCTGAGGTCTATAGAGACACAGACAGAAAGTGGCAAGCTCTTACCAATTCTATTCTTGCCTGCAAATCACAATAGAAAGGAAAGAGAGTCTTACTGGGGTGAAAGAGATGAAGTAAAATAAAAATAAATGTGTTTTCTGCACATTAACAATGACGAAGGAAAAAAATCCAGGAGCGCTAAAGAGAAAGAAAAGGTGAGTTTAAATGCCTTTCTTCAGATCGTTCATTCATTAGTCAGAAAAAAAAGGAAGGAAGGAGATCATTTCGATGAGAAGGCAACACAATCAGAAAGAAAGAGACAGCACATTCTGTAATACTGACTGTGTTTCATACATATTCTAATTAAAGTCTTCTCATCCACCAGAAATCCAGCACCCCATTTCAAACTATGGCTACTGTTTGGTTGTGTTTTTATTTACAATGTAAACAAGCAGATTTTAACAACAACTTGATGTTTTCATAATGAATCTCATGCATGTATTCTTGCGGTTCTTCTGTAAAACCCGTGACCGGGCAGCACTGGGTAGAGTATATAAAGTCACAGGCAGAGAGTTATCAATAACAAAACAGAGGCTATTCCTCTGTGTGTGAGTCAGGCTGTAGTCTGTTTGCCCGACTGCCTCGAGGTCCAGCACGTAATCTCAGACCGGCACCGCGGGCTCGAATCTATCAAAAAGCTGTCAGATAAAAAAAACTCGAGAATTCGTTCTCTTTCCTAAACTCCTCTCTCTGGTCTTATTTGGACCACTGAATGGAATTCCTACCAGCTGTTTCTTATACCTCTCTGTTTTATGTCAATGCTTGAGTCCATGGTTCTCTTCTCTTCAGTTTTCCTCTGCTTTGCTTTTTCCTCCCTTCACAATCTCAATCTGGCCTTCTTGTCAATCAGTGCCAAGCGTGGTTGCTCTCTCTTTATCTATCCGTGTCGGCCAAGTCCCTTCATTTCCCTCCTTTCCCTCCCCCTCATATTTGCTCTCTCTGTCTGATTTTGAGTGTTGCCAGGGCCACTTACCATTTAAAACATTAATGGGGACCTTACGGGTCTGCTTGCTGTCGCTGGGCGTGGCCTGGGCTCTTAGGTTCTCCTCGGTCGATTCCCGCTCACTGGAATGTTCGCTTAACACAGAGTCACCGTCTGATGAGGAGATCCTACCCAGGAAAGACACACAAACACAGACCCTTACATGAATAATTGAAGCCCAAGAACGCACGAGCATGCTGCAATGTCATGCATAATCAAAAACAGTGCACTTCCAGAAAGGTAAAAGCTGGGAGGAGACTTCTAAGAAATGATAATATGCGGTATAACTTGTTGAAATAAATGCCTAAAAGAATTTCTGCTGCCAGAATTATTACATTCATTAAATAATTTGTCTTGGGTGGCTACCAAGCTAGGAGAAACAACCAGTGCCAACCCCCAAATAAAAGTGACTGGTGTAATGGAACATATTTGTAGCAGGAGTTAATAGATGTATTTAATATAGCTGCTGTACTTGTTTTGGTGTCGTATATCTAATAACCAGAGGAGTCAATGTTCTGGGAAACACTGGCAATGTTGCACATACTCATTTAAGTTGTCAATACGATAGCAAAGCTGAAAATTCTTCAGTGAAACTTTAACATAATTTTAAATTAATACTTATACTGCACATTAGCTTATTATTCTGTAAATGACACAGGCCTGTCTGTAGGAGCAAAAGAAGAACTGTCAAAAGCTTTTTGTCTGGTTGGCTGACTGCCCCAGTTGAAGGAGGTGGAAAATCACCTCGACAGGGGAAAAACAAGCTGTCGTAACATCTAAACAAAATTGTTGAATTCCTATTTTGGGCACACAATTAAAAAAAAAAAGACTACCAGTGTCTTCACCATGTTCAGGAATTAAAGACACTATGGGGACCATATCAATCATGACTATCACTAGAATTGCTTGTCTGGTCTTTCTTTACTTTAGGCAAAGTAACACTTTACGTATTGTGCTGTTTCCGTCAACTCTTCTGTTGCTGTCAGCCACTTTCCTGTTCTGTGAGTAGCACTGACCTTCCTCGCCTTCGACCACTGCGGGATGCCTTGGTGGAGGCGGCTGAGGTTTTGGAAATGGGAGTGGGGATCTCCCCATTCTCAGATGGACTGAGGCCATCTTTAATGGATATGGGGATGGGCCCAAGGCCAGGCGGGACAGGTTCCTGGATTACCATGACATCATCCTTGCTCTGCTGGCCAAGGTGCAGCTTGGCAAAGTCAAAGCCTTTCACGGTGGGAGCCTGCAACTGAAGAAAGGGGCAGAAGAGAAGGAAATGGGTGGGTAAACATAAGGCAAAAGCTGCAGCGGTAAAACAGCGAGGGTATGACTTTCACTTAAATATTTACTTAACGTATTCATAATGTCATTTCAAGTGGAATGTGAGTGTGATATGACACCATCTCACTGTGGCATTAACCTGCGGATTTGAAAGCCTCTGATATTATATCAGATGTCAATGTTCTAAATGCAGGGAATGGTAGGTTCAGTGACAAGTGACAATCCAGTGTGGTGCAATGAAATCCCATTAAGACTCCACGTTTGTAAATGAGTGCAATAACAGCCAGACAGATGCCAAATCTGAGGCATAATTAGGCTAAATGACTGATGAATGGATATCCAGAGGGAGACTCACACAGATAGATAAGAATGCATAAAGAGAAAGGCTACGAGAAAGTGGAACAGGGAAAGATTTGGGTAAACACTGAACTACTGTCTTTTTTTTTAAGGTGGTGGAGGATGGAGGTTGGAGGCTGGAGATGGAAGCAGTGGGCCCTCAGGACTTTCCACCAGCAAAAGAATAAACAAGAGGATGTCAGATCTCAGTGTGTTTGCATGCAGTTTGTGAAACTCTGGTCCTACGACTCTGAAATGTGGCGACAAGAAAAGAGCGACATGACGTGTTCCTCCTAATTCTCTGAATTACATGTGTATGCACAGAGTTTACTGCGCAGCTTAGAAGAGGCTTGTTGGTATAAAACTGCTAATCCAGTTTTATGCTTGCCAGTATGAAGCTGCTACTCCTGGGAGGGAATAAATGGGAATATGATTGTGTGTACTGTTCTCCACGGCAAACACAAACAATGCCCGCCTTTGAGGGGGAGAAAACAATGAAAAAGCTGCACCTGAAACAGTAAACCATGACTCGTTATAACCAACACTGAGGCTGAACGCACACAACACTCACAAAATAGTACTTAAGCATTAGCAACAAACTACGTACAACTTAACAACACAGTCACAATGTATAACTTTGTTTCCAAAAAGAAGATTATGCTTTAAAAATCATATTTAATTTAAACTAGTATAAAGACGGCATTTAAAATGTTATTTTCAAAAAATATATTCTTACTGTGAATTTGATATAAGCTACATATTTTAAAAAAGTTGAGACAGGGATTGTGTGGACAAATTGTTCAATAATTTAATAACATTTCTCGATGTAAAACTGCAAATAATTTGAGGCATATCATCATCTGTGTTACATATTATCAATAAAAGATGAAGAGTAACCAGGAAACTCTCTGTAATAAGGCCAAAAGGTATCAACAATTTATTAAAGACAACTGGGAGGGGGACCAGTTACTATACTTCTGAAAGATAGCTGGGGGGACAATATTTGAAGGGAAGGATCTTTGGGGTCTGGGCAGCACTGCATTAAAAAACATAATTCTGTAGCACAAATCATTACATAGGATCAGGAATACATTGAAAAATACTGTCAGTGAACATAGTTCATAATTGGAAGTTACAAAAACTATCATGCAAAAGTTTAAAAAATTAAAAAATATGTCAGCATACAGTTCAATAGGGATGGTATGTGCAGCGGTGGGGGAAATACTGCACGGTGCATCTGTAATGTGCAGACATGCGAATGCCCCATTGACATTATACACCAATCAAGAATAACATTATGACCACTGACTGCTTAAGTGGACAACACTGATTATCTCTTCATCATCATGTCTGAAGCCACCCACTGTGGAACAGATGAGATTTAAATGAATAAGATTTAATATTTAGTTGCAAATCCTTTGCTTGCAATACCTGCATCAAGCCTGTGACCCACTGGCATCACTAAACGTTTGCATTCTTCTTTTGTGATGCTTTTCCAGGCTTTCACTGCAAACTCTTTCAGTTGTTGGTTTGGGGGGGTTACTCCCTTCAGTCTCCTCTTTAGCAGGTAAACACATGCTCTGTAGGGTTTAAGTCTGGGTTTGGGTCATTATCTTGCAGCATGACGAAGGATCTCCCAGTCAGTTTGGTTGCATCTTTTTATTTTAAATTGACAGAAAAAATGTTTCTGTAGCCTTCTGAGCTTATTGTACTGCTGCCATCATGTGACGTCATCACTGAAGATTAATGAGCCGTCCCAGAAGAAGCCATGACATCACCTCCACTGTGTTTCACAGATGAGCTTGTATGTTTCTTTCTCCAAACTTTAGCCTTTTCATTACACTGAGTAAAGGTTTATCTTTGTCTCATCAGCCCATAAAACTTTGTCCCTGAATTTTTAAGGCTTGTGTCTGTACTTCTTGGCAAATTCCAGTCTGGCCTTCCTGTTCTTCCTGTTCTTTTGTTCATGAAGTCTTCTGCGAACAGTAGATTGTGATGCCTTCACTCCTTCCCTCTGGAGGTGGTTGCTGATGTCACTAACAGTCATTTTAGGGTCTTTCTTTACAGCACTTACAGTGTCTCTGTCGTCAACTGCTATTGTTTTCCTTGGTCTACCTGTTTGACATCTGTTAATTAGTACATCAGTGACAACTTTCTTCTTCAGCACATTCCAAATGGTTGTACTGGCTATGGCCAATATTCGTGCAATGGTGCCAATTTATTTTCCATCTTCTCTCAGCTTCACAAATGGGAAAAGTGAGTTTGACAAGGGCCAAATTAGTTGCAGACCAGCCAGGGTGCCTATGCTGATCTGCCACCCACTAAAAGCACCAACGATGGGCACGTGAGCATCAGAACTGGACCACAGAGCAATGGTCTGGTCTGATGAATAGCATTTTCTTTTACCTCACATCGATGGCTGGGCGCATGTGTGTTGCATGCATGCATACATGCACCGGGGAACATCTGACAGCAGGATGCACTATGGAAAGAAGGTAAGCTGGCAAGTATCTTTAGGGTGTGCTGGACAAACAAGTCAGCCCCACCTCACAACTTATGGGATCTGTGGCTAACATCTTGGTGCCAGATACCACAGCACACCTTCAGGGGTCTAGCGGAGTCAATGCCTCAATAGGTCAGGGATGCTTTGGCAGCAAAAGGGGGACCAACACAATATTAAGCATGTGGTCTGAAATATTATGCTTGATAGGTGTATGTTACATATTGGTTTTGGAGGGAACGTATGCTGCCATGCAAACAATAGCTTCTTCTGGGAAGGTCCTGCTTATTTCAGCAAAGCAATGTGAAACTACTTTCTGCACCTATTCTAGCAGCATGGTTCTACAGTAACAAAAAAAAAAAAAAGTCCAGCCTGTCTGCAGTCCACATCTGTCACCAGTTTAAAACATTTGGAGCATTACTTAAAAAAAATAAATAAATAAGACAGTGAAGTAAAAATGGAAAAAACATTTTGCTTTCAAAAGTGCAGTAACTGGTCCCCACGATCCTAAATGCTTACAAAGAGGGATCGAACACAGTAGTAAATATACCCCTGTCCCAACTGTGTCGTTACAATGGAAATAACAATGTTAATTAAAAACAAGATTAATATGATCTGTAAACAGTTTTTTTTGGAAACAGGGTCGTATATGCAACAAGATCTACAGACTACAAACACACACTGATATTCTCTCTAGACACCATAATGAGGGAGCTCTTACATCTATAAACACAAACAAGCACTAATCGCCAGATCTACTACATGATATACCTCCTCCATGGCTCTCCTCCCTTTAGACAATAGTTTCATTTTCTCTTCTTTCTTCACCTCCTCTGGTTTCTTTTTCACAGCGTTGCTGTCCTGCCGTCTTTGCTCTCTTGGTGTAATTTCTTTGTTATTCAGTTTGTCCTTTTTATCCTCTTCCTCCTCCTCTTCCTCCTCCTCTTCCTCCTCCATCTCATCTTCTTCCTCCTCTTCTTCTTCTTCTTCTTCTTTCTTCCTCTTCTTCTTCAGCTTCCTCCTCTTCTTCCTCTTCATTTTTCTTACTCTGTTTGCTCTTGAGAAGAGCTACTGATCTCTAAGTAGAAGCAATGATGAATAAGATAAATAGTTCTGGTGATGAGCTATTATATCTGTATAACAACTTCCCTAACACCCCGACTACAATTAACTTCTTTTCATTTCAGTGAGTATATAGTCTTGTTCTTTGCATAACTGTGCAACACTTGAATAATAAACCATAAACAAGCTACTTGCAACAAACACACAACAGATCTGACTACATTTTCTATAAACCACCAGACACTGCTCTGTACCTTCCCCCTTTTAAAATCCTCCTCCTCCTCCTCCCCTTCCTCCTCCTCTTCGTCTTCTTCCTCCTCTTCATCCTCACTAAACTCAATACCTTTTTTAGTTTGAGGGAGTCGCTGCTGACGAGAGGTCCTTGATTCTCTGAGTGACATAGCAGACTGAGAGAAGAGGAGTAGTGTTAAGTGAAAGATGACTGCATGGAGCAGAGCAGGCAAGCTAAGTGACATCCACTTACACACATTTAACTTGAGCACTGACCAAATGCAAAGGTTGTTAAAGAAAATCAAGCGGAGGGAAGCGAGAGAGAGATGAAACGATCAGACACAACCACCAAAACAGGCTGGCTGTAATTCAGCCTGCAACTGTACATATTTTAGGATCTGAGTCGAGTCCTGTTCCTGTCCTATTCACATATATTCTCAGTCCCAGCTGAGAAAGAGTAAGGTGGGCACTTCTTAGACAGAGATTCAGTAACTGTTGTTCTGCCATGACCAAAGTGCCAAAGCTCTTTGGTACTATTGTTGTGAGTGTAGCAAGTGTGTACCAAAGGAAAAAAACAAAAAAAAAAACAACCCGGCAACATTCTAAACACTACGGCTGGTAAACAAATCTCTCATTTTAGGGACAGCATATATAGCCTGTCACCTGTGCAAGCACACTTCGCATTACCGTAATGACGCGACTTTGTCCAATCAGAAAAATTCAAACGGTTTCTGAACGCTGAGAAATTACGCTTCGCACCCAACATATGCCAGTGTTTAAAATTCATAGCGATTAAGCTTGCATCATGTATGTTATCCTGCTTCCTGCACGCTCAACTCAGGTGTCAAACTTTGCCTAAACCAAACAGAGGATTTCCAGTAGTGGGAGGGGCTATATGGGATTAAGGGCAATCGGACAATGTCGGGTGAATAAGATTCCTACATTGTTCACAGTTTATGTCTGAAAGCTGAGTAATAGGGAGGCAATATTAAGAGAGAAATCTTACTCAGTACAGCCAGAGAATTATTTCTACATGCAAGTGAACTGAAAACAAAATGAGCCAAAGGGAGACTGCAGAGCAGGACTGTTGGTGTTTCGAGCACGAAAGAAAAAGAAAAGTTTTACTAAAAGAGCCGCCAACGCTATTTGGTGCATGAGCAGCATCATAATTTGTAACCCAGCAGATGTCCTTTAATATGTCTCTCTGCTGGAATCATTAAAGTTTTACTAATCTCATCCAGAAGACGGCATTATGAAGTCCAAATCTGTGAAGTCTTGCAGCACAGTCATGGCAGTGAGAGATAGCCCTTATTAATCACGATGACTCATAAACCCAGGATTAATCCAGTGAACTCAATTACAAACTAATTCTAATAAAAATGATTTGAATCCACCAAAACACCTTTATTACATCATTACACATTAAGAACTAAAGTTACTAAAGGAGAATTCCTCCATAATCCAAATGTAAAATTCACTGTAAAGAAATTATTTTGAAACACCGATGCAGGGAAGCTTGTAAAGATGGGACTCTACCTTCTGTCTCTGCTGGATGGATGTCATGGCGTCTGGCTGGAATTCCAGCTTGTCTGTCCGACACAATTTCCAGTACAGGATGGAAATGATGATGATGACCACGAGGAGGGGAATCACAACCCCAATGATGATCCACACATTGGTGTTCTCATTGTCAGAAGGTGACGACGCCAATTTCTCGACAGCTTTAGTAAAAAAAACAAAAAAAAAAACAAAACAATACTGCCAGGTTAGCACCGGAGATAAAATACAAATTCACTATAAATGAGGCAGATGTGATGCCAGGGAGTGTGCAGTGTTAAGTTGTTTCAGTTCTCATATTTAGGCTAAAAGCTGTTTTCTGTAAACAGTGTTTCCCACAGGTTGGCTGCTTCTCTCCTCTTCAGATGTTTCGTATTTATAAGTAGCCATAATCGTACATGTTCAGTGAGCTTATCTTTATATCTTTTATTGTCTGTTAGCTTTCACAACAACTAAATGTATGAATGCGAGTGGTTTAGGGGACATCTATAAAGTGTAATGACAGAAAATAACCTGAATTTGATTCTCCCTGAACCTACACTGCGCTACTTGGTTTTAATTAACATTCATTTCATCCCCTGGGAAAGCAAAGTAAAAGAACACAATCGGTACAGAGACAGAACTCCCTTGAGGGGCCCTCATTAGCTCGCATCCATTGTTTAGATTCTTAATAAGGACGACAGACTTTGGGTGCAGTGTGTACAAAGGGAGATAATTAGCTCAAATGTTACTATAAACATGCGAAGAAACACATGGAGCTGGCAGTTGGTATCCCAGTTTTTATTCCTTATTAGGATCTTGAGAACAATTAGCCACAAGACATTTACCAATACATTAGCAATAACAGTAATGATGGTGATGGTAAAATAATTAGCCACTCAGTGCCTTCGTTTGTTGTCTACATCACATGGTTTCACAAGCTTTCACTGGGTTTGAAATATCACAGATAATCTTTTTTATAACTATATCAGTAATGCAGCTTTGACTATCAGTCATACTGAGATATACTTACGTTGTGCCAAAATGCCCTGTACACGATATCCCAGGACAATGGCAGCCCTTTGGACATCCAGGGCGTTAAGCAGGTTAGCAGTTTGAACTGCAGGTTTCCTCTGACCACTGGGCTCCTCCACAAAATACACTATTTCTAAGGGGTGGTCGTCACCCACCAACCGGCTAGCACTTACAACCTAGGCATTAAAACAAAGAAGAAAGGTACAGTGTAACAGCGTGCAATTTTGAAGAGATATGAGCAGTTTTATTTATAACAGTTCAGATGAATAAAAAGTCAAAGGAAGATTTTGATACACCCCCCCCCCCAACGACATTCACTGGCTTATGCATCACAAATTTATCCTCCGGGGTCAGACTGTCAAGACTGTCAACAGAGCTCTGCTGTAACTTCCTGAGACATCTGAGGGAAAAACACTGACCAGAAATGGCATGTACTGTTAAGTGTGCAACTCCACACCAGTGCACTGAAAAATTAAATTCAAGTCGAAAGGGATCCTGCTTGACTTGTGGACCTATTTCTACTGGGGCCTCTTTGCCAGGGCACGTTGGTAAATGAGAACTGGTTCTCAAACATTTGACTTTAAAAAAGAAATATATAAATAAAATAACACAGTGGAGGAGAGCCACCTCTCTGGGGCAAGAAGAAAGGGACAGAAAATTGCTTCCAGGGCACAATATAAGCATAGCAGGAGATATGGAAGTGATCCAGGAGATGGCCTTGAAAAGGAGATGAGCCAAATTTAAATCAGGTGCAGTTTTGCTTTTTATTGGTGAAGTCGCAGAACTTCCTGAGCACACCCCGCATTTGATGGCTGTCAATTGTTAATAACAATTGCCAGACCTAGTAACGCCTATATGGCTGCTCTTTTAACAAGTTGCCAGTAATCACACCCCCCACCCCACCCCGCCCCAAAAGATAAACGTTTCCAGATGACGTAAAAAAAAAAGAAAAAGCTGAACGACACTTCGTGGACTCTGCTCTTTATTTGCTGAGGTACAAAGGTTTGCAGTTATCACAGTTTTGAGGTTTTTAGTTGTATTATAGGGCATTTCTGTTCTTGGTTGGCTCCTTGAGAGCACACAAATGGCCAGGTGTAGAATACTGTAAACCAACCACGTGTTTTAATGTTCCCATTTGTGCGCTTATCCTGCAAATGTTTCCAACTGGTGGATAACAGACCGTGCTCAAGGAAAAATTATATATTGCTTCTAAAAATGGATTCATGAAAGATGACATACCACACTAACTTAAAAATGGAATGTCTGATGAAGGTGCTAATGAGCAAAGCCTCAAGATTTTAATAATAAAGATTAATGGAGAAAGTGACACCTCATTTTCTACTGAGCCTTATAACATTAATCATTGTTGATTTTTTTTAACAATAGATTTGAGATTCCTTGTTTGTCCCTTGCTGTATTTAAACACCCCCCCCCCACACACACACACACGCACACAGAAGCATACCGAAACAGAACCATCATATAAATTCTGTCTGATTTGACTTATTGACTGATTTGATTTCACTGAACTGTATGTGTGTGTGTGTGTGTGTGTGTGTGCGCAGCCTCCCTGGGGGTGCCCTGAGGCACAGCACAGTCTGCTGTCTGTATTACTGGAAAGAGTAAAGTGCAGGTCATGCCTGGGCTGCCACAGAAAAATGGTTGGGTAGACTCCCTCATTCAGGGTCTAATCCAGTCCGTGCCTGCTTATTAGAGTGGAAAGAGGGCAGTGAGAATGTGTGTGCGTTACTGCACAACCCAAATTCAACCTCTCTTTCATCTGTCTAGGCAGACTCATAAGATATTCTCATTGGTGACAACACTACACTCATTCTGTCATGACACTCAGGGGCATCTGTCTGACAGCATAATTATTTATGTGCAAGAAAGCAAGACAGAAGTTCAGATGCTCAATCTGAGTAAACTCACTCATTATATCGAGCAAGCCACTCAAAGATGAGTGTCTCTGAAAACAAAAAAATCCACAGGCTTCTTTTCTTATCAAAGCTGGAAGGGACATAGCACATAATAAGGCTTCCATGAATAACACATTATCATATTTATGGATTTGAAAAAAAAAAATCATTTGGAAGGGCAGAAAGGACGGCAGATCCTAAAATTAGAGATCTAATCTTAGCAGAAATATAGACAATAAAGGTCTGTATGTGCTTCATGTCCTTCTCTGACTTTCTACATTATTCTGAGAATCTTATGGAGACAACAAGAAAGGTCATAAATGGATGGATATTTATTACTCTGACAGCCATCTTGTCTGAAATCCACCATTCACTGTTCTTCTGATTTCTGAATCTTTAACTACCACTGCCTCTGTACCCCCAACAGCAGGACACAGACTGAGGAAAAGAAACAGCTATTAACTGATCTGCTCTTAGGAGCAATCACATAAAAGGACTGGGAACATGAAGAAGAGCAGAAACCATGAGGTTGTGGTCTTTGAATGGCTTGC
Source organism: Pterophyllum scalare (assembly GCA_024447675.2). Classification (NCBI taxonomy): domain Eukaryota; kingdom Metazoa; phylum Chordata; class Actinopteri; order Cichliformes; family Cichlidae; genus Pterophyllum; species Pterophyllum scalare. The sequence continues at coordinate 19,679 of JAMQGT020000984.1, forward strand.
CCCTGGGATGAATGAGATGCTGTTGCCATGGAGACGGAGCTGTATCCTGTCCCCTTAGAGATGTGATGAGCAGGTGCAGAGAGGACCCACAAAAGCTAGAGCTTGATTAGTAAAGCACTAAGGCTTTCACTGCTTACAAACACTGTCACACTCACATAATGAGCCCTCTGTACTCAGGCAAGGTGGTTAGACAGTGCTTGCATCAGGGTATAATGATATAAACGGTACAGGGAAGGATGGTTTGGAAGAGTTTTACAAGTTTTGCTATATAAGGAACAGGAAATTTAAAAAGCTAAATTTGTGACTTAGACAGACTTAGACAGTAAAAGTGAGAGACAGAGCACTGAAAAAAAATCTTAATGGAAATCAAGAGGTTGCAGTTGCTGGTCCAATTGTGGAATATTTACTTGTAATTATTTTATAATTTTATAAATTTATGTTATAAATGTAGTTAATCATACACCTTTTTTTTTTGGCTCCCTGTATCCATAACATGAAATGACATAGTACACTGCTCAACTGATCTGGCGGGAAGAGTGAGATCTCTGGAGTGAGCTGTACATAAAGCTGCAGTGTTGAGTAACTTGCGCGCATGTGTAACACAAGTATGACCTGCAGCGGGGAAAAAAAGCTCTAAACCTTAGTTTGGGCAGAGTCACTAAATTTCTAGAGTATTTTGTTGGTGATTCCATATATACAGTATTTTACGCTCCAGTACAAAATTTTAAATTAAAGATATGGCTCTCCCCCAATGGCAGCTGGAAGCGGGCCCAGTGAGCCCTGGGGCTATGGAGCTGTAAATGTGAGGGGAGTAAAATGATTCATGAATCTATAAACACATTACCTGAACACTGCTGTTGCCTATGGTGGTGGCTCTTTTAACCCGTCTGACTGATCCCATTGCCTCCCCAAGTAACATGGCCAACCGGCGCTCCATGTTAGCTTGAAAGGTCTTCTCACCAACTTTCTGGTCCAGCACGCCCAGGAGCACTATAGATACACACAGTAGATTAATATACAGTGTCATAACTGTTTTACATGAACTGTAAGACTTGGTAGCAGTATTTCAACATGACAAAAACTGAAATGATAATACCTGTTCTAACCCAGGAAGAGCGAAGCAGTTGGCTGGTGTTCAGCTCTGGATAATGGAAAGCTATTGGAAAAAGGATCAAATAAATAGACAAATGCTGTGAGCTTTACTCTGATTTCATTGCTCATGTGATCAAAATCTGAGCACAATCAGAATTTCCTGGCTATCCCTGAAAGAGCAGTGCTAAGATGAAAATGGAAGTACAGTAGCTAAAATACTGTCAGAAGATCATATGGTACTCACGCTCAGCAATCTGCAGTACAGGAAAGCCCATGTAATAGCTGAATTCCACCATAGTGAGTTTCATTAGAGCATTGCTAATCTCTGACCCCATCAGATAACCACTTGAACTGCGAACAGTGAAAGTGATGTCCACCGGGCTCCTCGCTAGCTTTTGTTTCTCGTTTGTGGGAGTAGCCATGGTGATGTTTACAATCTGAAACACAATGGTACTGTTTTAGGAAACAGACAAACACACAATAACATTAAGAAAACATTTTCCATTTAACCATTAAAGTAGTATCTGTCTCTTAAACATCTACAATTAAATTCCCTCAAAAAAAGAGTTGTCTTCAGTGGTTGTAAAGTAAGAGACAGACTTGAGCAGGGTGGCCCAGGGCAGTTTGATAGCTGTCCACAAAAATGTTCCATACTGCAACAAATGCTTGATTTAATCCTTAATTTATTCCAACTGAAAGCTCTTTAACACGGGCATCAGTATAACAGATTACACACAACCCTACTGAATCCAACCAGCTATATAGCCAAATAAGCTCTTAGTTAACGAACAGTAATCTTCTTTAATACTGAACAACTAGAGCATGAAGCACTTTAATATAAATGTCCAAGTGAAAAATACTGGGGGTCATGAGCTCATGAGTGATGGTGGGATGGATAATAAGTAGACCAAGGTGTGAGTATAGTGTCCCCAAGAACAGTCATGTTAAGGAAGGAGCTGAGCCTGAAGGTGCCCAAGCTCTGTGCAGCAACTGAAAAGAAAACTTAACTAGTGTAGCATCTATTTCATTCTGGGGAAAACCAAACACAAAAACTTTGAAGAGCGCTTCCTCTGACTCCAGGCAACCATTTTATGACATCACATGCTGAAATTAAAGTGGTAAATTCATGAGACAGAAGTGCAACTACCTCTAAGGATTAAAATCATACATTTGCAGGAAAAAACTAAGTGATTTTCTGACATTAAATATACAAAATTTATTAGAGAAAAAACATGGGAAATTTTGAGGGGGGGTTTGTTCTTTTTTTGAAAAGGCAACCAACAGGGCTTCACTTTGCACTTCATCACTTAGATCAGTCTCATCACACCACAAATACTGCAAGTTGCCATGTAATATGGCTGCTGTAGATGTGGATTACTGATTCAAATGGACTGTGCAATTATTATCGCAGCCAAGAATTACCATAAGCATCCGTACTTTAATAAGACACCGCCATAAACAGGCACCTTCCAGACGTTAACACCATATGGATCTGGATGAAGCGATGGCTTTTGTGCATCGGGAACTAAAGCACAATGCACAGACGCAAGGATGTTACTTATTACATCGTCCACGCTGTTGCATTGCTCCTCGTCACTAAAGTGTGCAGCTGTATAGGTGCTGTCTGTGATTTGATGAGGTTGATTCAACCTTGCAAAGAGAGGAAATGCACTCCAGGACACAAAAAACACATTTTTTTTCAAATCTTACTGAATACCAGATCTTCATTGTCAAAAATTTACAAAAAAAATTTTTTTTCTTTGAGCATTATGCTCTTTTCTCCCCTTTAACGGCCATAAAACACAGCCATAACTACTCTATAAAGCGGCATTTTTTTTTTAATGCTTTCAATGCCAGAAAGCCACTGGTGAAATTACTTGACCAATCTTGGCAGCTTATTTTCTCAAATAATATAACAATCTCCAATCTCACTGTACATCCCACATAATGACAAATAAAGGCATTCTGTTCTATTCAACTCAAAAAAAACTTTGAAATATTTTTAGTTGTATTTGATAAAACATGAAACACAACACATCTATTGCTTCGCTCAAACTAATCTGCTCTGACAGACAACACCTAGTGTACCAACAGCTCTTGATCATTATTAAGCCTTCAAATCCCAAGCCACAATGGAAGCATCCTAATGAAAACATCCCAACTGGAATGCAACTACATGAATGCCCATGGTTCCCTTCCCTCACTTTGTCCCACTCACATGCACTGTGATGTTAGTTGACTCCGTTGAGCGCCTGCGCACTTCTGTGAAGGCCATTGTCAAGCCTCTCTCAATGTTCTCACTGAAGTTACAGAACCGCATGTCTATGTGGCCAGGAACAAACTGCAACACTGCACAGACGAATTGAATAGTTTCAGATGGCGCTTAAAACCTAAAGGTCATCACGTAATTTCAAATTCTGTTAAATGCTTCAAGCTGCCGTGGAAAACAGCTCAACAAAAGGTCATTTACCTGAGTGGACTTGATATTTTCTGTCTGGTGTTGACCAGTTTGGAGAAACGGACAGGAATTGGCGCCCTGACCTCTGCAATGCATTGACGACGGATATGGCTGTGTACACAATTGGACCAGACACCACTCGAAACACAAATTTTGGTGGTGGATCCACAACCTACACAGACAAAAGCGGAAATTCACGGCATAAACAAATCAGCCATTAAAATGGCACATATTGTATATGAAGTGACTTGTGTTAAACGGGCAGCTGGTGTTTCTAGAAGGTCGCTGTGCATCTTAATGTCACTTAATGTGATTACTCCTGTGGTGTGCTTATCACAGATAAACAGAAAAAGATAAGTGGAAGAAAATGGATGGGTGGACAGATAAAAGTGGTGTGGCCTTCAGCGTTTGTGTGTGCCACTGTAGCAATCACAAAAACACATAAAATATACATTAAACACATACACACGCAACCAATTTACACACATGCTCTTTGAGGTATTACACATCAGTCCACTCAATCACTTAATATTCTAAAAAGATGTCTTTTACCTCATTCTGTCCCTTTTTTTTAAACACTAGATGTTTTCCTTAATTGCCCAAAATCATTAAAACCTTGCATTATTTTAAATATATGGAAATGTCTTCACTAAACCTACCTGCAGTTCCACTGATTTGTCAAATTCCAGTTTCAGAATGTCGCCGATCTGAGATTTGGCATATCCTACAGTGGCCCCGGAAGGAAAACCTTACGAAAAAAAGCACCAGTTAATGGTTAACATCTCTCATATACTTTACTGTCCATGAATCATTCTTTCAAGCTCTACACAATTAAGTAAGACAACTTACCAATCTTTACTAAATAATCAGGTTTGTTAATGTTACAGAGATACGATCTTGATGTTGGTGCTGCGGCTGTGATTTCATCAGCGGTGGTAGAGATGATGGTGACAACAGTTGAGGCTTCAGAGGTTGCAGCAATTCTGGTTGTGGCTTGATGAGGAGTAGTTGTGGCAGCTGTACTTGTGGGTGCAGTAGAGACTTCATTAACTTCACTGCTAGCTGGGATATAGGTCAGTGTGGCTGGGGTGTCAGGTCCATCTTCAGTCACCCCCTGATCACCCATCACAAATGGGGGGGGCACAGTGACATTATGAGACCTTGATTCAGTTGAAACTATAGTTACATTGAGAGTTTGTTCATTTGTAAAAGTAAAGACTTCAGGAGTTAATTCTGTTGTAGCAGCTGTACTGTTGACAACAGGCTCAGTGGGAACAGGGGAGAACTCTACAGTTGGAGTTGAGACGGTAGCTGCATCTATAGTACTTTTTGAGAAAGACTCTGTAACAAACCAATGAACATATGTAAGAGAGGAGGGAAAAATTAAATCATCTGGCAGCAAAGGTGTTGCACTTGGTTGCACAGCTTTTGTAACGGGAGTGCCGTCCAGGTCAACACTGTGTGTATGTGCGGACCAATCTGTGGCGGACACCTGATCATCCCAAAAGGAAGAAGAGGAGTAGAGGGAATGTGTTGGGACTATGGAAGGATCGAGAAAAGGCTGAGAGGCATTGACCAACTGAGGACTCTGTTCTGTGGTTACTACGTTGGTTGTTCCATCATGAGGCTCAAACCCTGACAGATCATCCTCAGTCAGTTTAGCATCATTGCTGGAGCTGTTGGTGGGTGTGTTGTCTGTAGTACTGATGGACACTACAGTGATGTTCCCCCTGTGTTCAGCTCCAGTTTCTGAACTGTTGTTCTCCTTGGTCAGTTGATTGTTGTAATATTCCAAGCTGTTCATGTCAGGTAAAAGGACATCTGTTGGTTGAATTGTGTATGTATCTGGCCAATCGATGTCTGAAATGTCAGGTGCATCACTGTTAGCTGTGGGAGTAGGTTCCAGTGAAAGCTGAACTGTTGTGGAAAATGAGGAAGGATAAATGGATCTGGGAGAAACTACGGGGCTGTATGCTGTCGTGAGGCTGGGGGAAGGGGAAACATAAAGAGGATACAGGGATGAAGGAGATATGCCCACTCTGGAAGGGAAGGATGTATCATAGCTTTCTGTATAGTCCTCTAGATCATATGAGTCAGAGGGCAGCTTGGTGACCAGAGTATAGTCTTCTCTATCTGAACTGAAGAAAGATGTTGTCTCTAAGTAGTCCCCAGAACCCCAGTCTACTTCCATGTCATTGCGGGGGTAGAAGTACTCTGGAGAGAGCTCAGTGGGTTCAGATGAAGGTGATGTAGGGTGGGGGGTGATGAAAGGCACCTTGTAGCCAGGAGACAGAATCTCATCTGGGTTGGGTAACAGGTTTAAATCATATGCAGGTCTGTTCTTCTCCAGTGGGGCACTGCTGGAGCTCAGCGGGCCTGCATACACTGGTTGTGTATGAGGTTCATCTGCTAAAAAGTCAGTGAAAGTCCAATTGGGGGTCCCAAGAGGCTGTTCTGATTGTAAGGTCATGTTTGCCAGTGTTTTCTCTGATGCACCATCCTGCTGTTTGCTGAAAGAGGCATTCTTCTCAGAACTAAGAGCTAGTTGAGGTGCTGATCTTGCAAAAGCAGAGGGGCTTAATGATTTTATAGATATATTTTCCCAGGGCTGTAGCGGGGACTTTGTTTGAGTTTGAAAAAGAGATGAACCAGTCATCTTCCAGTCCAAGGAGAGTTTAGCTGGTCCTTGAAACTGTGGACCAGACTCCAGCACAGGTACAGAAGGGCTTAATGATGGAGTGGTCAGAATATGTGACTCTCCTGAAGAGGCATCTCTAGACATAATGGATTTGGAGCTTTCATATGCAATATTCCCTCTATAAATGTTGTCAGCAGTCCTAGCTTCATGGTTTGGTTCAGGAATGGATGACAGGGCACCAGGTGAGTCTGGACTCTCAAAGGCAGTATAATGCGAGTTTGGTAAGGCTAATGGTGATGGCCCTGTAGGACTTTGAATATCTCTCAGAAATCCCATGGAGTCGTGTTTAGAGTCCAACAGAGATTCATCTGCAAGGACCAAAGACAATGCTTCAGATCAGCACTCAAACAAAAGGAAAAGTAAACTACAGGGAGGACAGCTAGACAATGATTGAAAACAGGCTACTCGCAATAAACACATTTTTGGAAGACAGAATTTATTCTATTATTTTCTTTTTATTACTGAAAATAACAAAAAGACAAAGACACATCCTGCTGAGCTGGAATCTCATATGAGCCTTATGATTTAATTACTATAATTTAATCCCTTATATGAGTGTTTGTGCTGTAATCTGTTAACAGGAATGAAGGGGTGCGATGTGGTCAGTTTTAAATGCGTGATTTTTTTGCCAAACAGTGTGTTTAAACTGTTGAACACAGAGCCAAGATGAGACCAAACATGACTTTTCACAGCAGACAGGCAGGCACCCTACTTTAAGCTGTGTTGTATAACTGGACTGGCATTACATCAGTGAAATGTCTTTGGTGCAACAGTGTTATGCTCACTGCTCTCTAAATGGCCCAACAACAACAACAACTATATCATCTGTAAGGGTTTTTAAAAAAAACATTTTAATGGAACACAGTCCATTACACAATCCATTTGCAACAAACAGTGAATATGAAGATGACAAACCCAGTTGAATCTATACTTAGAATAAATTAATACTATATTGAAAATAGGTGGATTTGAGATCAATAAAAGGAGATGGCTTACCAGAAACCTTATTCATTCATCTTGCTGTACTGTATATTACCTGAAGCCTATACATAGCAGCCAATTGTCTTTCTTTTACTGACTCCTTAGAAAAATGATCAGACATAGTCACTAGTCTTAACTCTCCCTTCCTTAAGTGGTTACAATAAGCAATGAACCTAAATAAGATGTCAGTAGAATGGAGGACCAAGCAAGCACTCACAGGCTAATGATGAGAAAAACATGTTAGATTACGTGGGGAAGCAAAGGAAAGCTGGCAAAAACATTTGTGAATATGCTGACATGCATGCACAGACCATATATCTAAGATTTTACCAGTGCACTGTAAAGAGTACATTCATGACCCTTTTTCAAGGTAACTGATCTTGAAATGATAGATGGTGCAATTTTCAGCTCCTCGGGAAGGCGCTCTGCAGCATACACGCGACATTAAATTCATTAAGGCTGATGTTTGAGCAGTCAAAACGCAGAAATAGCAAATGCCGCTTACGTAACACATTTCAAACTCGATTTTAGTGCCAAAGCACTCCTCATTGCATAACAAAATACATGCACAACATGCATGATTTAATTTGGCTAGAGTCTTGATTGCAAGCTACGGCCTGACATGTTTAGCACAGCCTACATGAGTTGAAAAGATTGATTAATTATTCATGGACAATAGATGTCTTCCATTTATCTGCATACATCTGCCTCTTTCATATACCCAAATATTTTTCACAAACCTTTATACATGGCACTCTAACACGCCATGTAAGGGTTTCACAATATATCAGTTGAAACATTGTTATCAGCCTTGTTGACTACTAGCAACCTATCAGCAAATGATTCTACCAGTGTCAACAGCAGGGCTGCTGCCATGATTCAGTTTTGCACTGGCTGAATGCTTAAATACAGGGTGAGAAAGACCTCATTTAAAACAGTTATTCTAATGAAGATTTCTTTGTTTCATGAGTTTATGGGGAAATTACAACAAAACTAGAAAAAATGTATGTGTATCTGCCAAATTGTTATTTTAAACAAGGGTATGGGAATCAGAATTTCAAAACTGGTGCATCCTTCATGCCTGCACTGGAGCTTGCAAACATAAACTCTTCTCAATAAACTCAGTGCAGCCTGCATGTCTTAAATTTGTTACTGCAAGTAGGTCTTGAACAGAACAAGACTTCAAAGGCACCATTATTGTCATTGCCAGAAGCTAGCCACCAACATCCTCTATATAGTGACTCAGCAGCAGCTGCAAAGGCTGCTGCTTTGCTCTGCAGAATCATGCACTCTTGATAATAGCCACAGAATAAACTAAGGGAGAAGACTATTTTTAAACACTGGTAGCACAGATCACATCACTTAGAAAAAAACAGCAACAAAAATGAATAGACTTCTGGGCCATCATCTTCAATTTACTGCATCGATTCATACAAGCAGATGCCTCTGGCTTGGCCCAAGAGAAATCTCCCAGCTTAATTATAACCTACACTAGTACCTTAATCAAGTCAACATGCTAACATAACACAGCACGCTGGAAAGGACTTGCAAAAGAAAAGCCAAGTCTTTCTTCTGTGAAGGCCAGTCTGTGTTGCACATTTTCCAAGCTTCTTAGTCGCTGTGCCAAGTCTTTGAACCCACAGGGACGTAACACACAGCTGGGCAGACACATGTGTACATTGCATTGAGCACACAATAACAGGAGAAAAACTGAAAAACAAGGACTAGCGGCATCTAGTTGTCTGCTCTATACAGCGAACACAGCAGAGAAGTAAAAAGCCACTCGATAGTGATATAAAATCTTTTATAGGTAATTGTGAGAAAGTCCCTTTATTAACCATAATTAAGTCTTAGTCTAAGCACAGTTTTGCACAAAAGATGATCAGACTAGTAATGAGTGTGAATGTGTTGATGTGCATGTGTGTGGTTCCCTACTCACTGAAGCATATGCTATACTGCATTATCTGGCTAAATTTGACTATTCATTTGGCTGACAGCAACATGTTTGGAATGCTACAAATATATAAAAGAACAAACAATGATGGCTTTTATAAAAGACCGCGTTTATTGGAAAACAACGCTGATGTTTGAGGTCACCCTGTTGTGCAAGACCCCAAACTGTCACCTCATCTCAACACACCACTACAGTGACACACTATTTCAAGCAGTGTCACATTTATGACTAGTGAACAAGCATAAATGGATGGCAAAAACACAAAGACTGTTATTGGCAGGTGATTGATGATGATTGTAGACGACAATGGTGAAAATGATCATTTTCATGGCCCTAGTAAAATCAGGAACAAGAAAAACAGACAGCAAAAAACAACCCAAATTTCATCCTCTTTTTCACAATGGACAGTTGATTTTAATCTTAGTTTTATGAGGTTAAAATAATTTTTAAATCAAAGACAGAAACAAAAATATAAAAAAAACTAAACTGAAAAAAAAAAATAACTGTGGTAACCCTACGTTAAATGAACATACAAAGAATTGGCTGTTTATTCTTAATAATTAAGTATGCACAGCCTTACTAGTTGAAAGCTAATCTATGATGACACTTGGGGCTCAGTGTATCTGACAGAAGCCGGGCACAGAGCAAGTGAGATCAGCCTGAGTTAGGGCTAACGTTACAGTTGGCAAAAAACTGACAATGGACTAGAAGGCTTGCCTGCATTACCACATGTTGTCTGAAATGGGAGTGTGTCACACTTGGCTGACCACTTATTGTCAGACCTGCCTGTGAAATTATTAAACACTAAGACACATGCAGATGGACATCTCCAAATACCAGGTCAGAAGAGCATAAATGTCCAAGTCCTCAGCAAACGTAAATGACAGTGTCCCAGTTTATCGTCTCCCTTTCTCACTCCCCCCACAGTAGCTTTTTAATTTCTTTAGAAGCTTCATTTTGATGACAGACTCTTATTTTACTGCCAGTAAACCTAATCACAGACACAGAGACAGACTGAACCCATGAAGTCACATTACTCACATCACTAAGGAATCAGAATTTCCATTTATTCATTGCAAATCATAAGTTAGTAATAGCCCAATAAATCCAACTCATCAGATCTCAATGTTTCTTCTAGCCCTGAAATTATACAACCTTGCAGGGAACACAATATACAGAATTTGCTGAATACGTTTCATCAACAACAGGGGCTGCAGTGAAAACTCAGTTGGTCATATTTAAGCAAATGATGGCACAGAAACAATACTCTTTATGTGGTCTGAATGGTTTGTTCTGCTTCCGTTTACACAAGCAGCTCTAGGGTTGAATGACTGCCAGCAATCGCGTAAAAAAGGTTCTGACAAGAGAGGGACTGTTCCTGCTGGCGGCTGATATAATGTTCCTTTCTTAAAATCCCACCAATGGAACAAGAAGAGACCGTGCTCAAACCAGAAACAACTTCAGGTATCTTAAGAAGCATCAGTCCGGTGTGTATATTCTATAATCCAAAATATATATTTATCAATTTTAGTCAAACCACACAAAATACTTTGCAATATGTATGAGTGTGATACAGGTATATAAGTTTTTATGCAGTAGTTTAGATTTATGTTCAATTCAAATCAATTCGTCTCAAGGTGCTTTATAAAAGTAAAAATATGTAAATAAAAACCATAAAAAATTTATAGAGAAAATCCAACAGTCAAAAGGACCCCCTATGGGCAAACACTTGGTGACAGTGGGAAGGAAAAACTCCCTTTCATCAGGTGAGGGGAGGGAGACAGGACAAAACAGAGCCTCCCATTCTACTCTTATTTATCCCAGGAACCCACAAGAAAGCCAGCAGTCTGAGAGCGAAGTGCTTTATTGGGGTGATAGTCTTACTATGAGGTCTTTAAGATGACGTGGGGCGTAACTATTCAAGGCCTCACCTCACCTCATTGAATAAGTCCTTCTTCAATGTTCTCAGATGAATATAATTTTGAAGGAAGCTTGAATGATCACAAATGATTGTGTTTTGAATTAAGTTTACAGAGTAAATATGTTTGGAACAATAATGCATACGGATCATGATTCCGCTTGCGAAAACTGCCAGACGTGACAGTGTTGCGTCCCGTGGGCTATTAAAAAAAAAAGAAGAAGACAGAAAAAGTTTACAGAGTAAAAATGTAAAAAGGAGAAAGGATAACAGTGCACAATAACTGTGCTTTACACACACAGTGGCAAAGCCTACATCACGAACACACACACAAACACAAAAAAATGAAAATCCTCCAAGTAAGCCGAAATGTGATTTTGCCTTTGGTGCCTCCTTATAAAAACAGCTGCAAGGGCCCAAACAAAGAGCAGATAATGCCTCTTAGCAGACAGCACTTTGCTGGAACTAAATAATAGAAAATATGTTTCCCTGGTCTCCTTCCCTCAGCCAGACTCTAGGTTCACATTCACAGAAAAAGGTAACAATACAAATGGCCCCGAAGACTCACACGTTGCAGTCTATGCTGGATTTTTGGAATTATGTTCTTACATTCTTCTTTTTTCACACAGTTTTGTGCATTTAAAAAAAATTGTGTATCTTGTATGAAAAATGTACAATGTAAATTAAAGTTATCTGATGGAGGCAAAACAAAAGCACAATAATTGTACTACACATGTAATGTTAAAGCCCGCAATAATGACAACAAACTGATGGGAATCTTCCAAGTCGGCAAAAAAGGTGATTTCCGACGTTGCTCTGTTCTCATGAAAACCATAAAGGCCAAAACAGAGACCTAATAATGCCTGTCAGCAGGCAACACTCTGTTGATGTCTGGAACAAAATCAGAGAAAATACCTTTCACTCGTCTTCTTTACTCGACTAGACACTGCGCTCACATATACACAGAAGGAGGTAACAATGCAGTGACTCGGTGCTCCTAAACAAAGTATTCGGGATGTAGGAACTGACAGACATAAACTATGCCTGCAAGGGCATTTTCAGGAGATGAAAAACAATAATCACTGTGTTTCTGCCTCCATTACTTTTAATCCAAGTTGATGGGTGAACCCGAAATATCATTTGGCTGTTGAAAGGATGAGTATGTGCATTTTTTTTTCTTTTAAAGATATATTTTTTGGCCTTTTTGTCTTTATTAGATAGTGCACAGTGAAGAGAGACAGGAAAGTGGGGAGGGAGAAATATGGGAAGCAAAAGGTTGGACACAAACCCGGGCCGCCTGAACCACAGCCATGTGGCATACATGCTCGCCTGCTCACCCACTGAGCTAAAGGTAAGTAACGTGAGTCTTTGTACAAAAAAAAAGAAAAAAAATTACAATTACTCCACAAAGATATGTGGTCCAGCTGTATTGTTTAATCCTGATTTTGCGAGGGAATTTTATGAGAACCAATTATTCGAATATGGTTACTAAACAGGTAAACAATACGAAGCAGCCAAGTAGCAACACGCAGACATGTGTTTGTAAGTACAGACACCAAAGACATGAATCCACACAAGCAAGGAAACCTGAGATACCAGTGACAGAGTCCTATAATGATATCATTTCCTATGTTTGCCAGATTCTTTAGTGCTAAAAAAAGAAAGTAATTTAATGGTAGTGTTATTTATAAACGGGTCATTTTGGTATTAATGTTAGCTAACTACAACCCCACACATGGTTCTATTTTCAGCTGAGCCCCTTGCGTGACTGGTGCTTTTCAGCTGGCAGGAGCCATGTATGTTGAGAGCAGTCAAGCAATCAAGATACGGCCGTGCTGACATGTGGTTTATCAGGGAAGCTTTTAAGATGGGAAAGATTTCATTGCTTTTATCAGCGGCGTTCTATTAGATCATTTTCTCTGCCAAAGCTAAAGCAGCTCCCCTGATACAAAAAAAAATAAATGTTTGTGCGTATAAAGGGTGCATTGATTATAAACACACGGTTTTTTCCGCTGCAGACACTTGTTGAAGTTAGCTTACATCAAGCTGAAGATTAAACAGACTTAAATCAACAAAATGGGGACTATAAACAGAAACCACATATAAAATGCTACTCCAAAATCTGCCCATTTGTTAAAAAAAGAACATGGGACCTGATTGAGGTCATGTTTGCATTTAAATTATCATCAAATATTAATGTGACCTTTATTTTGCTTTCCTGAGGGAATAATTCTTTTAAGACAACAGAAAGGTGAGTGCAAAAAAGGCGAGGGATCCGCCATAAAAAAGAAGATACGATGATGATGTATTTGAACATTTACCTCAAAATCTGGGTGCACTGATTCACTTTCCTGAGTCTTAATTTTCTTTAAAGACAGGAAGGCAAAGACTTGTAACCAGAGAGGCCCAGAGGACTGTTATCAGTCAGCACCCTCTTCTATTTTGTCTCATTCCACTCTCAGACATTAGGTCTTGGGTTAACAAACACTACCTGCTGGGTTTGGTTAAGTTCTCTATAAAGCTGGTACTAAGCCGGTTTCAAATAACTCATTTTGTCTGTAGGGTTAGGTAAAAATGCTTATTATTTGGCTTCTAAGTAGGTGCAGTAATCCTGAAAGGGCCAAAACAAAATGATTTCGCCTGGAGAAGCTCAAAGAAGGCTGTGCTGAACCAAGCCATCTGCTCTGAAAAATATATAAATAATCAGCTGCAGCTCATCAGAGCAGATTTGGGCTCAGCACAATATGGCCTCAATGTGGCCTCCTGTCAAATCATGAACTCTGATTGCACATTTTAAGCTCCTGACACGGACAGGCTGTTAGTATAAGAAACTGCAGGCAATGACAGGGAAGTCAGTTTGTAGAATTAAAGGTTTACTACTGTATGTTTCTGTGAACAGTAACTTTTGCTGAGTTCAGTGAGTCAGGAAGGCAGCCGGGCTCTCAGTTTTACAGCTGTGAATATAGTGTCGGACATCAACAACAATAAGACTATTTATTTAGTTTCCTAAAACCTATTTTAAAAAAAACAAAACAATTACTTTATAAGCACCACACAGAATATTAAACTAGAGAGAATATAATATTTGCTTTGATACTGACTTCAATAAATATTAGGCTACGCAAGGAAGTCAAGTCACTAGGTTTCAAAAAGAAACAAACAACAACAACAAAAAACTCTAGTCTTGCTGTAAATCAGATATTTTGTAGGATGGTGATCCTACAGTGGAAAACTGCCTTGGTAAACCCCCCAAAAAGGGTGCACAAAATCACTACCAGATGTACATCCACAGGTCCTGACTGTGGTACCTTCACATCGCAACCTACAAATAAGATGCAGGTAATAGCAGGCAACTGGAAAAAATTACACAAACTGGAGTAAAGCCATTTGCGGAATAGCTGACTATATAAAAACTGTGATGCCTGAATGTGTTATCAGAAAACATAATATCGGACATTGTTTGCGCGGTTTGGCAAGATTATCAAGAGAAACAATAACACTGGGAAGTTGTCTTTAATATGTGTCCGTGTGATATCATTGACCAGCAGACTTCTCAACAGAGCCAAATAATGCTGGGACAGGCTAGTCAGTAGACAGGCAAGGTCAGCCACTGGCCGCTTCCCAGGAGTTCATTCTGTTCAGCCTCCAGGCCGGATGAGTGCAAAAGTACCCAGTGTTTGGCTTTTGATAGGTTCTACCCATTGATCTGCAACTGGCTTCCAGCTCTAATGAATAATGAATGCCCATATTGTCATCCCACACAGATCACATTTCACATGGAAACAGACTACACTGGTAATTAGACAGGCCTTAGCTGGCCTGCAGCTTTCTGTGCTGAACTTGCCAGGCACTGCGGTGCGGAGAGAGAGAGAGAGACTGCTGAGGTAAAATTTCAAGGGCATTTTCTGAGTTTATATTTGTATCTCACATGTTTTTAAATGTTTCTTATTTCAGATATTTTTACGTGTGGAACTATTTCTATGACAGAAACTGTGAAGAGGACAAGACTAACAGAAGTCAGGGCATGAGTCTACCGTGTGGTGTTGGGTCTGGTGGAACAATTATACGTAGGTCGCCATGCTCTATTTGACCTAGAAACTGGAAGAGGAAAGCTGGAAGACTGGTGACTTCAGTGTTGATGCAGACTATGGAAACTTGGAAAGCTGTCATTCTGCTGATGAACAAAGTGAAGATGATGAGCACGCTGTGCGATTTCATAATCACAGACTAGACCTAAAGAACAGAACCTTTATTCTAAGCCTTCTAGTTCCCAGTGTAGGATAAGGAGTACATTTTACAGCCATACACCGGATAAGAGCTAGAAAGTGGCCTTTTCGTGAGCAGCTAATGTTAGTGTCCTGAGGAAAAGTAAGGTGAATCTGACAATAAAGTGCCTATAAGACCAACAAGGATTACACCTCTTAACAATGTAAAACACATTTTCCTTTCAGCAAGGCAATATCTTTGTATTACGCACCTAATGGAGTGTACAGATTAATACTAGTCATACTTTATTTTGCACCTCTGCTGCATAACAGACCAACAGACAGGGTAGCACAGCTATTGCTGTGCCTTATTTTCATTTCATTTTTGAATATTTATGTAAGTACTTTTCTCATTTTTGGATTTTGCTTGGCTTCTGTTCGAGTTTGAGTCACAAGGCAAAAATGCCTCTTGCTGTGCATTCCACAGAAAACTAATACTGTTGTGTAGTATAACAGTGTGTGTTATCTACTAGATGTGCAGCGTCACACTGAAAGTCAGGGCATCCTTAGCTTAGACAGGCACCTGTACCACTGCAGCTAGAGCGATAACCAGCTGAGCTATTCCTCCTGCCATTGCTTCTTTATCCGCAGAATCATTTTTCTAAACTGGCACATGATTCAGGTGGAATGTAAAAAAATATGAAGAGTTATTAAGAGAGAAAGCAACAGTCACTCATCATCTGGGGGCGCTACATGATGCCAAACATGGCATTTCCTGTGTCATCATGAAGAATAAAATGCTTTAAAGGAAACGGGCTACTTTAGAAGATATTACAGTTGTCTGAGTTTTGTCCAAAGCAAAAGTGAAGTGTCTATAAGATGCTCCTCAGAGTGTCTGATTTCCTTAGCATCATCATCAAAACTATAAGGATATACCAACCAACACCATCATTTCTCACTGGGAGAAAAATATGCAAGATATTAAGAAACCCACATAAATCCTTTATAGCTACACAAAGGAGAAAAATTATTCCTACTAAAATACAGGACATGAACGATACCAATATATTCTAAATAAAAATGGTCAGTGCTGTTGCTTTGCTGTTGTTGTTATTTATGTCCTCTTTTGAGCCATGAAAAGAAAGAAGCTATTATTAAAAAATAATAATTGGGAACATTGACGCAGCAGTTAAAAACCAGCCACTGACATCGTGCCATACGTCATCTTATTTGCTGACAGGCAAAACCTGTATCCCTGATCTAAAAACAAAATTTCAGATTCAATCAGTATTTTACACAGACTAGTATTTTATATATATATATATATATATATATATATATATACACACACACACACATATATATATATATATATATATATGGCCTATCCTTAAGAGCACCATCACAAGAAACATATTCAACTCAAACCATTCATTAACAAATGAAAATAATGCACACATATTAATAGATATAGGTATAGTGGTTTGCCACATGACTGAACAGTAGTTTATCTGCACTATGACTTTACTGTTCAATATAACAAATAGCTAGTAGCCCACACTAATGGTCATTGAAAAAATTGGTCATACAAGCATGAGTTTAAGACTTACTAATGCCTAATTTCCTGCACAAGGTTTTCACATAGGCATTTAATACATAATCCTATTACAAGGCAATATCATGAGTTTTTGGCTACCCTTAAAACATGGTCTTATTCCCTGGGCAGTGAGTAGGGGGCAGGGTGTTAGTGGGATAATGTCACTATCAATAAAATTAAGCCCAGGGAAAACAGCCATCGACTGGAAGGGTTTAGACCCTTTCTCTTTCGCCAGCTGCTGAAGACTGGTTAAACTCAAGACTCTGTGTACAGCAGGAACTGAGTCACTTCTTGTCAAAAGAAGTGACTCAAATGTGTGGCTGTTTTCAGCATGACTATCTCAGGTCAGTAGTAAATTCATGCAAAAGTGAGGTTTTTCCCAAAAAAAAAAAATTAAAATGAAACAGTAATTAATTAAATATCTATGAAACTGTGAAAATTTTTAAGGAAAACAGCTGCCAATAGTGGCTTACAGTTACGGAATCCAAACTTATGACTGGAAGCTCACTGGTTAAGTTGGCTTACGCATGGTAGACAATAACCCCTAACTACTCGAGTGATGCTGGTCAGTGGCCCACAAAAATCCACTGCCGTTATACAAAGCATCTCCTAGAGATACTGCTTATAACTGTGTCAGATATTGTTCATTTTAACAATGAACGAGTGATATAGAGAACAAGACTGATGCCTCAAGGCTTTTCACTTCTCTGAAACCCAATCCTTGGGATGAGCGAGGATCAGCAATACCAGAAGCAAATCCATCAAGATAAAGATCTTGATTACGCCCAGGATGAATAATGGATACCAATAATACAGTTACCACAGATATGAGCTCAACATGTGTATGCAACATTGACATTTTTCAGCTCAGTGCAATCTATGCAGTTATTCAGTTAGATTAAGTGATATTCCCACAAAAAAAAACGTATACACTCCTCATAACGTTTACTAAAATAAACACCAAAGTGTGCTTTTTAATCAAAATGATTGTATTTTTGCTTGCAACTTGAACTGGATTTGAGTATCATTTCTAAAGGCTGTTCCTCAAAGCTAAATGAATGTCATACAAGATATTGATCTATGCCACTTGTGTAACACAAGGCAGTTAGTGGATCATGTTGTGTGAGTCAGCAAAAAAGTGTTGTCTTACCTGTCCCGGGTAAGTCAGCTGCGATCAGTGTTAACAACAGCACTACACCCAGAAACAATACACGCTGGCTACGGGTAGGCATGAGCGCCTTGGGTATCACCACCAAACACACAGTGGAGACTAAACCTGCCATGGTGCGGTGGGTGTGGGGTCAAGGCATGTCATCCAGTTAAGAAGAGAAGATTCATTCCAAATAGACAAGCAGGGTTTGGGTAACTGTGGGCCGCTTTGTTTACTCTTCTTCACTTTAAGGCCCCTCCTTCCATAACATGTCTTTGCAGTGGAGAAAGGCTGTTGAAAAGGAGCAACAGTGAGACACTCAAAAACAACCACATTAATTTTACCTACTTCAGTATCACTCCGTTAAGTTAAGAATCCACTACTAAACTGAAGAACAAATAAGTGGAAACTATTTAAATCGTTTAAAACCTCCATTTTTTTTAAAGGTTAGATTAAAAGCAGATATTCATGGATGAATGGAGCAGTACATTTTCCTTTATCTAAGCCCCGGGCCTTCCATAAAAACTAAGTATTTACAGCTCTTGTTAAAATACATTTGTCGGTGCAGGCTGGTTTTCATGCTCATGGCCAATTAAGTCGTAATAACAGCGACTATTATTCCGTCAGGGAAAAAAAAACAAACAAAACGTACTCCATATAATGTGGGAAAATATGTAACGAGGTCAAAAAGGCAAAAGAAGATCCAGCACAGACCTCATCCCTCGGCTGTGTGGCTACGTTTTAGAAGCTCTCACAGCGGGTCTTATCATGATACAGTACTCTCTTGTCCTACATCCCGTCCCGTTACTTGCAAGCTTAATGGTCATGTGGCTTTTCATTTAGCTAGACAAAGCAGGTTACATCCCTGAGGGTAACAGGAAAATGCTAAATGCTGCCTAGCCAAAATAATTTGATGATATTTCCCAAAGCTTGCGCTCAGTGCACAGATAAAGCGATTTTTCCTTCTCAATTCCCCCCCCCTGCCATTCCTGTAAGCCAGCTCATAGCTGCGCACACAGACTTACCAAGAAAGGGAGCTCCAACTCTATCAGTTCCTTTGTGAGCGTAAGGAGAGGATATCCTTGGATGAAATAAAATGCTGCATGTAGCTTTGTCATTAACGTCGCCGTAGCCACCTGCGTGCGTTTGAAGTTATTTCAGTGTATGCGTGGTGTGCACGATCTGGTGACTGGCTTTCATCTGACACTCTTTTGGTAACAGTTACCTTCTCTTGTCCTGAGGATTGGGTTAGCCCCGCCCTCTGACAGATCTGATTAGTTTCTAATTTATCAAGACGTGTTCCCATTGGTTCAAGCGCTTTTCTGTCAGGGTGGCCTTTTAAACATTAGGTTGGTCTCGTCATGAGGCGTCTGCGGCTTCCACGGCAACGTTACCTCATGCATTGATGCACTTAATGCAAGGTAAATCTACTATATTTTTATTGGCTGTATGGAGTTGATCTTCCGCCGCTTAAGTTAAAAGATTCTAATATCCTAAAATGTAATTGTATGCCGGTCAGTTTACAGTTCAATATAAATTTATAGCCTTATAGACTTCTAAGGCTATGGGTATGAAACAATAATGTGGTTGGTTCTGTTGCTGTTTAATACATTTAACACATAAAACAAGTTAATGCTCTACATGAATATAAAAATAAATATTCCACTAGCCGAGATAGGGCCCAGTGGTGCAGCCTGTAAAAGTTGCCTATAGCGGGGTTTTGTGGTTGCAAGTAAATAGAGACGATCAGCATATCTGATCACGTCAGTGCAAGGTTCTCTAAAGTTAACATTATGGTAAACACCGCCACCTGGTGATAGGATGGTATATAGCCAATGTTGGTGATGTTAGAAGAAGTTCTCCATTATTTTAATAGAATACCATGGCCTTTCTTTATACTACTATATTTGTATAACAGCTGTAATTTGTGTGCACATTCAATTCTATTCCGCTTATAAAGCGTCAAATCATAGCAAACAGTCACCTCAAGGCACTTTATATTGTAAACTAAAAACCATACAATAATTACAGAGAAAGCCAAGCAATCAAAATGACCCCCTCTGAGCAAGGACTTGGCAACAGTGGGAATGAAAAACTCCCGTTTAATAGAAAAAAACCCCTCTGAACCAGGCTCACTGAGGGCCAGTCATCTGCTGTGACTGGTTGGGGGTGAGGGAGGGGAGACGAGACAAAAGACATGCTGTGGAAGAGAGCCAGAGATTAATAATAACAAGTGATTCAATGCAGAGTGGTGTATAAACACACACAGGAAGTTAAAAGAGGTGAACGAGAAAAGAAATGCTCAGTGCATCACGGGAACCCCAGAGCAGCCTAGGCCTATTGCAGCATAACTGAAGGATGGTTAAGGGTCACCTGATCTAGCCCTAACTATAAGCTTTGATGAAAAGGGAAATATTAAACATTCAAATATTAGTAAATTTATGATGAGTTTATGCAGTACATTATCATAGCCACAGTATAAAATAGGCTCTGCTTCAACCATTTGAAAGTTGCGATAAAAATCTCTTTTGTTCAAGTTTGCAAAGTGGATTCCCAATGCTGAATGCCTTGTGTGGCATAAAATGTTTCTCATAGACCCGTGCATGTTCTGTAAATGTTCAAAAATTATAATACACAGTGGACCTGCTGTCTATAGCTTTTAGACATTATTAATTTCATGCAGTGCCATCTGACTGGTCTCAAATGAACTGAGGTTTTTACATGAGACATCATGCTAGGTGCACACAATAAACCTAAATTATGCACACACATATACTCCAAAAGCAGACAACAGAGAGAACCGGTGCTGTGACTTAACAGTTTAATGTAAATCCAAGACAAAGTGTGATTACATTTCTACACATATACAATATGCATATGTGAGCATACAAATTCTCATTAATAACTCGATTCACCTCGGAGACCGAAAAAATGATCAAAAGTAACAGTGAATAACAAGCTATAACATAGTTCACCACAACGCGAGCCCCTTCTCACCCTACAGTTAGTAAAGAGGACAATTAAAATAACTATATTCTTCTATTTGACGAAGCTGTTTGTCTGTTAAAATCCTCCTGTAAAATTTACAATGCTATCATTAGTTTTTTCGAAGCCTAATATAAATTCACTCAAATTTTCTACAACGAAAATGATTAAGAGAAGCACACAACATCATAATGGTAACACAAGCGCTTAGTAGCAAGTACTCAACTTGTTAGGAGGTTTAATTAATCCTTTTTCTTATTGTCATTATTATATTTATTTAAACATTCTATAAAGCCAGTAAAATATCCATTCTCATAACATACTTAATATTAGGCTAAGGAACAGGGTATACATATAGAACGCTACATCAACAGATTGAAATAATGAGACATCACACCCCAATAAACAAAAGTAAATAAGAAAAGACAATAAACAAGAGAAGTATACTAGGAAATACTGCAGCACACATTAGCTTTATCGACAAAGAATGAGATTTTACATCATTGAGAAACCATACAGCAATGGACACAAAAGGGGGTCAGGGTTTGATGCACTCTTAGGTCTTTAGAAAATGTTAACAAACTGAATTATCGCTTTCTTTAATGATATTGTGCAAGTAGTTATTTATAACTACTATAACTTCCGCTACACTAATTTTTTAACTAAGTTATTATACTGAGGATCCCAACAAGGGATTCTGACATTTAGATGATCCCAAGATTAAGACAAACAAGAAAATCTATCTTTGAAAGTAGTAGCTTTGGTCTACCAAATCCAGATTCCATTTATTAGAAAAATAGAGAAAACAACCCTACCATTTAAGTTTTTAAATTAAGACCCCAATATCTTATGACATTGCAAACTGGGGTAATCAGCTGGTATAAATCAATCCAAATCCTGGTTTTGTACAAATTAATATGAACTGAATATGGTAAGAAATCACCTTTGTATCAGTTTTGGATCTTAAAGTTAAAAGTTTTAATAACTTGACACCAGTATCAATAATGGCATCAAACCTTGACCGCCTTACCCTGAATTCCCCCAAGGAATAGCCAGCAAAAGGAGCAGATCCCTTTAACAAATATATATTAAAAAAACATACAAAAAAAAAAAACGTACAAAAGGGCTTCAAGAATGCTTGTGTAACTAGATTATGAATTTCCTGGTGGCAGAATAGTTCATCAGCACATGATTTATCCACCTAACACCTGTCCTTAAAACTCCTTTGTACTTTGGGAAGCAGCTGTGACTTTGCCAAATGATGTACAAGTGTGTGATTTGATGTTGCAGGTTGCCTGTTCACTTCAAGCCAGCTTAGAGGAGTTTGATCGAAGAAGACTAATGTAGCACTGTGTGTGCGCCGCGCTCTCAGGAATGTTTCTCAGTGTTTCCAAAGCTCCGGGACGAGGAGTATGCATGAGCAAAAGTGGAAGTTTGAATGTGTCTCAGGAGAATGCCAGACTTCATAAAGAGAGAGAGAGAGAGAGAGAGAGAGAGAGATGCTGCCTTATGTTTTCTCTAATTTAAATGTAACCTTAAAGCTTTGGAGGTATTATTGGTTATTTGGAAGGCAGTACTTAAGAATAAAGTTGCTTGCTGGGAAGGCTACACTCACCACAGCAACAGAAAACATTTTTATACTCTACTTAAGCACATTTTGGTAATTGTAAGGTCACTCGATCTACATTAATGCTCATATTTCTTATCCCCCCTTTTTTTCATATAAAACACAAAACATTGGTTAAGTAAAACAGAATGACAGACAAATGTATCATACACATCAAGTTATTTTCCACAATGTTTCAAATGCAGGGTTTCTCAAATGTTTGACTTGAGAAAATAGTGATTATTCAATATCCCCTAATCATGATCCTGGAAACTTTACATTATTAATCTCACGTGGGATTTTGCTGGAGATCAAATGTATAATTATTGCATCGTGCATGGCCACAAACAATGTAGAAATTAAACTAATGGTCACCCAGCGAGAAAGATCTAAAGCCATTTCAGATATCACAGGTCACATATTACATTCATTTTGTGCAGGTGACCACGGTTTTAAAGGTATACACTTGGTACATTTTTGATTATTCCATTTCAACAGCCCATTCTACTCAATGGCAAGCTTTTTTTTCTTTCTTTTTTTTTTTAAACAAATTAATTTTCTTACAACACTAATAAAGCTACAACATCAACAACAGGAAAAAAAAGTTTTTTGTTTTTTTTTTTTCAAATTGAAGAAAGTTTTGATAATTTTTAGATAATTACTGATTTAATCTAAACAGGGGCCAAATATGAGGAATAATAAAAGTAAAACATGCAAAAAAAAAAAGCTTTCAATGGTTAAATGTCTAAAAACAAATAACTGTGCTGTTTGCGAGAAGTATGCCAAATCCTCCCTGTGCATTTGTATGTCATATACACATATACATTTCATGGTGGTGAAACAACATGTCCTCAAAAGCACTTGTAAAGCATTTAAAGATGAGACCAGAAGTTATTGCCTGTCTGCAACGCTGCGGAGGATTGCTTGTACTGTGCTGTGCTGTACATGATCGATCTGTAAAAGTCTTTGGTGGGACAAGCAACAAAGTCAGAGTGTGACAACATTAGCCCCATCCTGAAAAGAGTTGGGGGGGGGGGTCAGGACAGCAGTGTAGCGTGGGTAATGCCAAATTCCCTCAAACAGTGGAATGTTTCAGTAGTTTGTCTCATAACAGAGGAGCTAAAAGATTTCAATGGAAAATCACTTCCCTTATGTGTGTGTGCTAAGGCCCCAATGACCCAGAGGAAATTAAGTAGATAAAAATAATATAACATAAAAAGACAACAACAGAACAGACACAAATGATGTAACCAGCAACATACTATGTAATCACATCTTTAAGTGCCTTGACCCAAGGCTTGCATGCTGGGAGCTGATGGGGAGTGGAGAGTTTTTGAGGAAAGTACCGGGATAAAAGACCACTCTGGGGCCCATCAGGGGCCTGCTGGATTTCAAACCTGGGTGTGGCATCCTCGAGCCAAGCATGTATCCATAAGGGCCCCAGTAGATTATCGTCAACTCAACACTTACTATCTTCAGCAGTGTTGCAACACTTTACACAGGCGCAACCACCTCAACAAAATACTAAATATTACTGTACATCAACCCCCAGGTTACAAAATAGAAATGAGCCTGACATATAATAAAAACACACACACACACACACACACGCTCGCGGTAAAACATCAACAAGAATTATTGCAACAATCTCTAAAAATAAACACATGATACTACAGCCATGTCAAAAAGTTCAAGATAATGTTTAAAAAAAAAAAATCACTTCAAATGCAAGTACTATGGCATACCATGAAGGAGAGGGGAAGGCTTTCACTAAATCACCAGCAGTTCTGATGTGCCCACGTTCAAGAGGACAATGGAGATTAATTTCATTATTAGCTACAAGAAATTGAAATCTATTTAAAATCAAGCAGCAAACACACAAAGCAACAGCCCTATTGGTTTTCTAAGTGTTTGGGTATCCCGTCTGGCTGGCATGGCGGTGTCTGTGGTGAACCTGGTTCGAAGACAAATGGACAGCGGCGACAAACCATCCACAATGTGCCCTTCCAGGTGTATGCTGTGACGTTTCCCTTCTGTTCTGCTCAACGAGATGCTACCCAAACCTCAATGAATTCACTTCCAATTATCTTCGCTGCAGAAGCAAACAACAACAGGAACGACTGAAAACAACTAAAAGGATTTACGTCCGAATTTTATGTGTGCATTCAGGTACGGCGGTGCCCGCCGTGGCTCCACCAATCTCTTGGGCTCAGTGTTTACTTTCAACCTGCTCTTTGCCAACTTGCTACCATTTTAGTCTCATTATAAAACAGAGAGTTCCACCCTGCCCCACACAGTCCCCTCCTAAACTCGACCCTACGCTTTCAACCAGCCCTTTAACTCATGCCTCCAACGTACCTCTTTCAACAACCCTCAACACGCTGTCTCTTTGCTGCAGTCAGGCTATCTAAAGCCTTACAGAATCACCCTCATGGCAACAATCACTTTCTGTCAGGCCCTTCGCTTGGACTAGCTTTTAACCTTAAAAAAAAAAAATTACCTCTGCTGAGTCTCAAAAATTATACTGTAACTCATCCCTTGTACATGAAAACTGAGCTAATATTGTTGCCCTCTGATCACGACACACAATTCCTTTGTGTGATTGAAAGGAAACAAATATAATCCGAGCTAAAACCACATTTCGGGCGCCACTGTGATTGAGGTTTACGGCTACAGCTATACTGTACATTTTCACATTTACATTAATATCCAAAGCAAATGTAGCAAGAATTTATCTACGACTTTGGTAAGTACCCCAGGCATGTTATCTCATGCACGCATAATAAAAAAGCTCAGCATGATAAAAGCTCTGACATTAATCTTCGTCATCTATGGTATGCTGTCATTAAGGACAAGAAACAGCAAGGGCTGAGCCTACACCTGGAAGAGAGCTACAACTGCCCCGATTAGGATGTCAAACCAGGGAAATGTGTGTCTCTAAGTATCGCTATAGTCTCTTGTGGCTTTCAGGATCCAAGCCAAGTAAACTGTGTCATTATATCTGTAAGGCACTACGAGGAAACAATGGTCAAAACCTAAAGACTGAAGAGGGTTTTGAGGAGGTGGACTACACACGCATGGCTGACAGTAGCACACACAGACAATCACGTTGCACATGCCTATGTTATTATAACCACTTTGTGCAATCACATTGAAAAAAAAAAAAAAAACGAGGAACAAATAAATCTATTGGTATCCAGGGAGAAAAACTTCTTTTAAAAAACAAACAAAAAAAACAGGTGCAGACTGCTACATTCTAAGAACGGGGCCCAGCTAAGACACCTAGCTAAAACTGAAGTATCATCATAAAGGTGAAACGGAAAGGAAAAATATCTATAAATACACTAAAAAGTTTGTTGTCTTCTCTTGGTTATATTTCCAGAAGCCTCCTCTGCTGGAGGAGGTGGCGTAGGAGGAGTTGCCTTTCTGTTCTCCCCCCACACCATGAATGATTTGGAAATACTGAGACAGTTCAAGGCCATCAATATTTTTTTTCTTTGAAGAGCAGCAGGTTTCCGTATTCCACCTCTTCCCAGATTTCTCTGGATTTCTCCAGTCAGTAACTCCTGTTCAACAGTCACTTCCCAAATGTTTGAGGGGAAATAAAAAGAAAAAAACAAACAAACCAAAAAACACCCTCTGTCCCAAAAGGCCTGCTCCATACTTTCCTGGAAAACTAATGAGACATTATTTTTTCTTATTAAAATAAAGTGAAGAACAGGCAAATAAAAGCAAAAACTGGCCCTTTCAGGAGAAAAAAAAATGTAAAAGAAAAATTCTTGAACTGTACCCCTTCTTAAATTTAAATCTAAACTTTTCCTTCTAGCAAGGCTGTGAATCTTATTTTTTCTTTTGCTCTCTATCGTAATATCTTCAAGTTACACGTGACAGTTTCAGGAGGATTGCAAGTTCCTCTGTCTCTGTTTACGTCTGAGGTTGAGGAGAAGATGTTTAGGATGTTGACGGGGCTCAGGGTGGGCTGGGGCTGAGGAAAGGAGCAGCAGCGCTGGGTCAGGCTCTCCAGTGTCAGTCAGTGTCTTCTCTAGAGGTAAGGGTACTGGTTCACCTTGGTGGGGCTCAGTGGGTATCCAGTGTAGACAGTGGAGGCGGGTGAGGCGCTGATGTAGGCCTGGTGGGCGAACTGGGCCTGGTACTGGCTGTGGTGCAGGGTGGGCGAGGGCAGCACACGGTGCCCCATGCTAACTGGAACCTGGTGGACGATGCTTGGGGGGTAGCTTCCGTGCTGGACTGCATGGCGTGCCGAACTCTGTGACGCCACCAGGTGAGCCACAGTGCTGGTAGAGCCCAGAGCAGCAGGGGCTGTGTAGGTGTAGAGATGGGGCTGACTAGGGAGGTGTGTGGCAGTCAGGTGTGGGTGAACGTTGCCTGTGTGAGAGGGGCTATTGTGATGGAAGGAGTACGGGGCTTGAGCAGCAATGGTAGGGGTGATGTAGGCCTGCTGGCGCCGGTGTACTCCGTTACGTTCAGCTACCATGTGCTGCTGGGCCTGCATGAGGATATGATAGAGGTTTAGTGGTGTCAGTAGTTGATTTTATTAAAAGCTAGACTTTGCCCTCAAGTTATACCAAGCTAAGCTAATCAGAAAGAAGTGATGGCTATACATCCTATAAAAGGTGCAAGTGATATTAATCTTTTTATTTAACTCTTAGCAAGAAGATACATCTATTAAGTTCCCAAATAGCTGAACCCTCTCACCGTACCTGGCTGAGATTGAGAGGCTGCTGCTGGAGGGGGTGTGGCCCTGAGCGCTGCTGTCGGTAGGACCCACCTCCAGTTACGCCCCCTACTACGTGATTATTGCCAGGTGCCACGCCATTGGAGGATTTGAACTTGTAAGCTGAATTTTGATGGTTCATTGCATCTGCACAGGAAATAGAAAAGCAGCAGCTCTAAGCACATAATATTCATTAGCGAATGCTCGGGGCTGTGTTTTGAAAAAAACTGTCGTTTACCTGGCATCAGGCGCTCGCACTCATTCAGGACTTCACTGTTCTGGGTTTTGAGAGGGGGGATGATGATGGTACGGGGGTTTCCATTGTTGTAGTTGTCCAAGATGGTGGTCTTTGTGTCATAGCTGTTGTTGTTGGGGGGTCTTGACTCAACAGTGTAAGGACTGTTGTTGCTGGAGCAATAGGACTCTGGTGAATCGTGGACCGTCACACAACTGATGACATTCTTTCTCTGCTTAGAAGATGAGCTGGAGAAAAAGGAAGGGAAGCAGGGAGAACACAGTTACTCGTAATGCTATTAACTATTACTGCAAGCTAATGTTAGCTGGTCTTGTATGCAACTAAAACCCCAAATGTAAGTGCATTTCTCAAATCAGAAAGTACGTTTAAATTGGTTTGCAAGGTAGATTTAATGCTCTTCTGACTTTCCTTCCTTAGTTTTACTGTATAGCATATCACATCATTAAGGTGTTGTCAAATGCATCACAAACATCACAAAATATACCCAAGAGATTAGCGCTGGTTGACATGATAGAAAGCTGGCTTCTTAACTTTGCTAGAAATGCCAGGAAAGATATCTCCATCCAGCTAACTCAAAGCAGATGCATACCATGCTTTTGAAGACTCTTTGTTGTCTTTATCCTGGCTGATCTAAGACTATAGCTCTTTGTGATGTGTTCATTAGGGAAATTTATATTGCAACAAGCCCACAAATTTCTTCCATCAGTAAGGATTACACAGTAACATGACAAGTTCTACCCTGTAAGTGCGCTAAACAGCACTGACCTATTGTTTTGTTTGTGGTCATCTTCCTCATCTGTGTCGCTGCTGATGGTGATGATGCTGACTGCAGGGCTGGGTGTGTCAGGGATGATGATCGTCTGTCTGGGGACGTTGTGCTGGTGCTGATGGTCTCGAGTGGTGCTGGAAGCCTGCTCTGTTTCACTAGCCCCCCACCCACCACCCCCACACCCTTGCGTGGGTGGACAGGTGGAGGTCGAGCCGTTCTGTAGCACAGCGCAACGTGGGGTGTATTCTCCTTCACCCGCTTTGAGCGCTGCGGAGACAGCACCACTTGAGAGGATGACACCTCATTGGCTGACATATTCCTTAATGAAAGACAGAGATGAGTGTGTGAGTGGTTACAGAGGGCAACATACACAAATGCTGCACCTCCAAATTAAAAGAGATGTGACCTTTCATAACAATCTTTAGTTGCCAGTATGATTTATAGAGATCTAAGGTGACCTGAGAGTTTAGATACCTGCCAGACATCTGGTGCTGTTTGTTCTTTTTGGAAGAGGAGTTGTTATTGGTTGAGGGTTGCCTCATAACATGTGCCACTCCCACACTGAGTGTCTGGTTGGATGGGAGAGTGACGTGGCCAGCCAACAAGGCTGGCTGCTGCATGATGGGATTATAATGGCTGCCATGAGGGTGTGAATTCCTGTAATATAATACAATTTTATGTAACCACAATTTTAAAGCAATACGAAATCTTCAGTTAAGATAACCTAGCAATGTATGAAATACTGAAAAACAAAAGTGATACATCAGTCAGCCAAATCTGACATTGGTAGGTAATAAGAAAGACTGGATGAGCACTTCCTACTGAAGCCAGCGGGTGGCAGCAGCGAACTTCTCTAAAGAAGCCGAAAGGAGGAGAGGGGATAAGTAAGAGAGAGAGCAAGGAGGGAGGGCAGAGGAGCTGACACCAGCAGCTGTGGAGCGATAGCTCTGCAGAGGAAGTGCGACACTTTCCCAATCGTCTCTCTGAGGACAACAGAGCTGCCACTGGACAGGAAGGGAGGGCGAGACAGGGAGGGGGTTGTCTTGTCACAGATGGACAGCTTAGAATGAATCTGAGCATACATGGCTGCAGCAGCCCTCCACACAGACGCATTATATACCTGCATCCCCCCTTATCTCCCTCAGGTTGCCTTCTTCCATCTATCCGTCTATTTATCAAGTCATCACAATGACAGGCTATACTCGATATGATGTCTCTACATGTACACATATGCCATCTCCCTGAGGTAAATCTGCTCTTAGAAAACTGAAGATAAAGGACACATTGTCACACAAGTACAGGGTCTTTTATGAATTAGACTCATCCCATATCATATTTTCATAGCATATTTAGATTCATTTAAGCCATAAATGACTTCTGGTTCTTGAAGTCAATATATCTAAATTGAGCTACATGCAATGGTAATGAGCGCTTTGATTTTAAAGTGTTCTAAGTCAGCCTATTACATATTTAAATTCAACAGAATACTCGAGAGAAGCGTGGGTTCAAAAAGTGTTGACCACAGTATTCACTGCCCTGCAAAATCAAAGCAATAGAAATAAAAGCAAGAATAAAAAAAAATAATAATAAAAAATAAAACATTGCTCTTTACCTCCAGTTAGCAAGGGTCTGTGTGCTGCTCATGGAGTCAGGGATGACAGTGGCGTGTTGGACTGAGGTGTGGGTGAGCTGCTGCCAGGCTGGAGGCAGAAGGATCTGCTGGGTGCCGCTCGGCCAGGCCTGCTGAAGAAGGAGAAAAAAAAGGAGTTGGAGGGTAAATAAAGATTTAAAGGTCAGAAAAAGGAGACAAAGAAAAACAGTCAGCTGCCATGTGTCACAGCACTTCAAGGTTACCCGAGATGATGTTTTTTTCCTATGTCATCTTTTTTGTTCACATCGCATCCATTTAAATGTTTGTTCACACAACATTTTAAATGCTGGAACAAAGAAGAGTCATTGAACTTGGTCGATTAGTTTGAGGGTGCTGGGATAAATGACAAAAGTGCGTAACAGATGGTTTAAACTAGCTACTAGGCATATTTAATATGAACTCTGCTAGCCTCAAGGAGACATCCATCGACAAAAGAGATAAGACCAGGATGTACAGCAGCTCCTTTGTTTTTGTGCCTGTGTATGACAGAGTAAGTGTATGCATGTGCGCTTATGTCTGTATGGTGTTAGTGAGACTCTGTCTTTGACTTGAGTAAAATTAACCTATGTTCTAATTAAAGTCTTAGAATCTATTCAAGCTGCTCTGAAAGAGACTACTTTGCATTTCTCATGCAGAGCAAGAGGACTATCAGGCAAGATATGCTCCAAGATGTGCCAAGATGAGTATGTGCGCCCGCATGCCTGAACACGTTTGTGTGTTACTGTGTGTGTAACCCTAATAGTTTAATGCAGTTCTATTGATTAGCACTTTAATGTCAGGGCTAATGAATTGTTCCTTTAATACCATTTGCACATCTATTTACAACGGCATCAGTATGTGCTGCAGCACACGCGCATTTAAATAGGGAAAGACAGAGAACAGAGAAAGAAAGCGAGAGGCACAATTCAAAATGCAAAGCAGCTAATCTGTGCATATGGCAACTTTACTTTTACCTTTATCTTTTAACTTTATTTTACCCTTAATTTTCTAATCAACACTTACTTTGATCTGTTTGTTTCTGTCATGTTCTAAGGCAAAATAGCTGCTCTGTTCTAAAGTGTGGCTGCAGCTGAATTGTTTTCGTCTGAGGCAGGCTGTAAAGACCAGTGCTGTAGGGGGGGCATCTGCGGGCTAGCCGAGATGCCTTGTCTGTGTACTGATGACTGACATCTCTAATGGAACATTCTGAAGCTGGAGATGGTCTTTACATCTAAGACCACATCCAAGGTCTTTTATCAACATGCCATTAAGAGGCTCTAATACATCCATCCATCTCCTGCTCCTCCTCCTTTCGCTATCTCCATTCCTGGCACTCTACATCCCTCTCTCACTAGGTGTCTGTGTTGTGCAACCAGCCTGTCTGCCCTGAAATGGTAACCCAGTTAAGAGACCATTTTCTTTCAACTCAGGGCCTACCATCACTATCAGTGGCCCAAACGCCTCCCACCTCAACCTACACTCCCTGGGTGAAAACCCTTTGTCACCTTCGGGGCTTTCAAAGCCCCAGCCCTTACTCCCCAATTGTTTCCACATTTTCTGCATTCCTGCTCCAGATAAAGGTCCCATTGGTTTTCTGGCCTCCCTGCTTGGAGCCTCCTTCACTCTGCACTCTCTCTCTGCACACATAGGTGCATGGGGGCTACACTTGCAAGGGTACAAGGTAGACAAAGGGTGCATGGATGACAGTAAAAATTAGGTGGATAAAGTCTTGGGTAGGGGGACAACGCAACCAAGATGGAAACAACGACTCAGGGAGACCGCCCACAGTAAAGGAATAAACACAGAGAAAAACACACACCATGCACCCAGTTATTAGGTGTGCTGTTTGCTGGCCTATATAAAACATCTGCTTTTGTTAACTATTGCCTGACTTTGTTTAACATGTGTGCAGACAGAGGGTACAATGAACACCTGCAGAACACAGCTGCAATATGCAATCCACAAATGATACATGGAACTCACACATAAATCAAATTTTTTATGCCATTGTTATAATTTATCACATCTATGATATCGATTCTTATAATGCTCTTTGTCCTCTGGTCATGCAGAGCCTGATCCAAGCTTACCCTGACCTCCGAGGATCCTCTGAGGCCTGTAATTTGGAGCGCCTGACTTGGAAGCAGCCGTGGAGCTAATCACCATTTGGTATCTGACAGATTAACCCACCATAGAAAACACAGACATGTGCACACACATACACACAGCTTTTCTGCCTGCTTTCCTGCCTACTGCATGATTAACTGGAGATAAGGGAGTGCTTCAAACTCCCTGGATTCTCAGGGATATTTAAAGCCTCCATGGAAATTTCCATAGGGAAAGAGGTGGCGTGGCAATGGAAGTGGTCTACAGTCTCTGTGTGTGTGTCTGTGCACCGTTATTCTGTTACTTGCAACAACTACATATTAGCAGCTAAAGCTCTAGCCCCACTGTGGAGGCTCCAGTAAAGGCCTTCTCTGTGTGAAAACCTCCTGCCTTTGAGTGCAACAGACCATGGCAGCCTCAGCCTCCAGGAGAGCAGGGGCAGATGAAGAGAGGAGAGATCGAAGAGAGGAAGCGAGAGAGAGAGAGAGAGAGAGAGAGAGAGAGAGCAATGCACAGGAAAGCTTGCTTGAATGCACTCAGGAAAAACAGCTGCCAGCAGGGGCAGGGTCAAGAACATCAAGTGATTTCCATCCTCCATCGATAGATACTATTCTTAGTGAAGGCTTATTAAAAAAGGAATGCAGAGGGCTTTGTTTGAATGTGAACAGTTCAAAGTTCATAAATGTTCCTGACAGGCACTCTCACTGTTAGGATTCAAACTCTGTTAGTTCATTTTCTGCGATACTTGAATATTCCTACCTGTGCAAGGAGGCCAGGTTGAATCTGCAGAGGCTGGGCACCAGGGGCCTGCGTCACTATGGGAACAGCATTCTCCATCCGCACGGAGTAACTGGTGTGCTTGGAAGGGGATGCCTGCAGCCCTGTGAATAAATAAAGCATATCCATGAAGGATGTCAACAAATAAGAAAAGCAGCACCCCGCCAAATCTGTCACCTATAAACAATGTTGCTACAGTATTTGTAAAATAAATTCGAAAAGCTCAAATGTCGCACATACGCAAGGTGGTTCAGAGTGTGTCTGACTTACAGACACATGTCCATTCATTTGATGTAACAACCACACTTAGAAAAAAACAAATGCAGCAGTCATGGAAAAAAGAATAACAATAGCCATATTAAATTTACTCAAATGATTAATTGCCTCAAGTCATCAATGAATCACAGTTTGTATGCTGTGACTGACACGGCCTGTTGGGTGCTGCAAAACAAAAAGACAAACAACAAGCAAAACAGGACTGTTTGTGCAGAGACAGATTTAAAACTGTCACAGTACGCATGGCAGCAGATACATGCTGTTTCATCCTCATACCGCCTGCTCTAATGCAGATGTGCACGGCTCTACAGATAACCAAAAATCTGACTATGAATTTATGCTAACACACACTGACTGGTAAGACCTCCTTACCTTGGAATCCAGGTGGGCAGACTATGAGTGCCTGCTGGAAGGGGTCAGGCCGGGCAGCACAGAGCTGAGGAGCCCCAGGCTGCAGGGGCATGCTCCTCTGGGCCACGGCTGCCATGGAGGCAGCGGAGGGCTGGTAGAGTGTAGATTGGTAGTTTAGTATGGAGACATCAGGACTTGAAAAGGAAAGGGTGGCATTGTTGGTGGAGGAGGGAGCCAGGTTGGTGGCCTAAAGGAATGATGGGACCAAAATAAAAATCATGAAAGTGGAGGTGCTAATGGAATGACAGGGAAGAAAAGAGGAGATCCAAGGATGGAAAGGCTAAATAGCAAGGAACAATGAAAAATGAAAGATATCAGTATTCTAACAAAATCACACAGGAATTAAAATGCAAACAACTACCAGTTCAAAAGAAGACAGATAGTGAGCCACAGATGAAAGAATAAGAAAATTGGGTGTATGATTTAAACATGCCTTAAAATATGCAGTCTGTTGATTTGATTAATTAGAAGGAAAGAAAGAATGTGAGCAGAGATGCAATCAATTCTAAGAATAATCAACCATCAATGAACAAAACGCCACCAGAGCAAATTTAGACTGATCATTTATAGCGTTTCCTGGCATACGGACCTTGACTAGAATAATGCACCGCTGGACAGGAAATCCATTCTGACAATATATTTAATTTACTGATGCTTCACATATCTCAGTTTGCCATAAACACAAACCGCACAGCAGCATAAACATCTCTCTTATTATCAAGTTACTTAAATAGTGAATGTTTAAGTTATGAGTTATTATAAGCCAGTTTAAATGTAAATGTTACAGAGTAATAATAGGCCAATATAATACGCTGCAGCCATATTTGACATTTCATATCACAGCTTCACTATCTAGCCTCCAAATCAATTATGCATGACAGAAGCAATATTTAACAGCCAACAGTCATTGTATAATTATGTAAGCTTAGGTAACTCCAGCATGTCTTGACCATTAATAAGGCATGTGGATTACTAAGACTGCCTGGGAACATCCTAGATACAAACAAATGCTTTTAAGAGACACCATTTGCTCAGTTTGTAAGCAGTATATGCACCACAAGACACAGTCTAATTTTAGCCCTTTCATTAGGTGCACATTGGGATGGAGGGGAAACAAAAAGACAGTGCTTTCATTTTTCATTTGCTCTCTTTAGCATCCTTGATGAACACCAGGGGAGAGAACATAATCAATATGGCACTATGGCATTCATCATAAACAAGCAAAATACAGGCCAGATGCATTCCGGTCTTGCAACTGAATCGAGCTGAATAAATCACTAACTTAACTCTGCCTATACGCCCTCAGAGCCAGGCGCAGAAAAGACAAGCTGAGGGAATGTTAATCCATTTAAATCACAGCAAGATTGGGTTTTTGTCGCATTCTACTCAGTGTGAGCTGGCTCGATACAGTTGGTGATAAAGAACTCTGTTTACTAAAGAGAGGGGTAGGGAGAGAGAGCAAGAGTTGTAACTAAGCACAATCTGGAAAACCTTGCAACCAGACGCTTGGTGATTCCGGCAGATGCCAGAAGTCAGCAGTTTCGATTCACAGACCATACGCGAACGAAGCGGTAAAGCACCACAGGCTCAACCCGGGGAAATGGAAGGAAAGAAGAAAAGACAGAGGAGGACAGCAGTGAGAGGGGGAAAGAGAGAGGAAGCCTGGTAAAGGGATTCTTAAGGCCTGAAAGCCCCAGAATGCAAGGCAAGCAGGAAGTGTGGCTTGTCATGTGTGTAATCAGCACTTTGTGACAATCCCACAGGACCTGGGGCACAGACAAAATGCAGGCAAACAGATATACATGCACAAAGGCAGTAAGCATTGATATGTGCAGAAAAACAGGAAGAATGGACAGAAAAAAATAGAACACGGGCACAAGCAGCTGTTTGTGGGCTACTAAGCTGTCAACATTCAGTCAAACAGAACTGTTTGATAGTGACTGTTTGATATGTTCATATTTTTGGGCTCTGCATTAATTACTCACTTGGGCACTTATACAGTATAGGTGTTATTCTACACACTCCATTCTATATTCTATACTTTTATTTTGAAGGTCCTATGTGTTTTTTTTCTCTCTTAATTTATTTTTCCTTTTTCTCTAATTCATTTCCTCTCTCAGAATTTTATTGGAACCTATCAGAGAAATACCATAAACTGCAGCTTAACTCATTTACCTACCTACCTCTACTACATACAAGTTCAGTAACAATGGTTTTCTTATCTCTCTCAGAACACTGATGAATGAGGAGGGCCTTTTTTTGTGTGTTTTTTGCTCACTCTTACCTGGCTATGCACAGTGTTCAGCTGGTTGTTGAAGGTCATAGTGAGGTTGGTGGAGGTGCTGGGGGCCACATGGGTGATAAAGGGTGTCTTGCTCTGGTTGACTGTGTCGTACATGTTGACACGACGCTTGCAGATCTCCATATTTTGGAAGCACGACTTCACGCTGAACGGACAGAGAGAGTGAGGGAGACAGACAAGGCATGAGCACTGTGTCTGATGACAGTGGCAGATGTTGCTTCACTGTTCAAAATGATAATTATATAAACAACAACAGCGGGGCTTGTTGAGATCGTACTGTGTGCTGTGTGGGAAATCGAGGAGATGAGACATAGTGACAAAAGGGTGGTTGAGTGTTTCGACTGGGGTGATCCTCTTGTCTGCGTCGATGGTCAGCATCTTGGTTAACAAGTCGATGAACTCCCTCCTGTCAGCCTTCTCTGCCAGCATGTCGCTCCCTTCCAGATCTGACGTCATGTTCACCTGAAGGCACAAAACAAACATTTAGCCATTTAGCATTTCAAACACCCCGTCATTTATTGTTCAAGGTTCTAATGTTCTTGCAGGTGACAAAAAAAAAAATCTCTCCCACAGCTAACTCCCATAGGGGGACCTATTAATACTCACAAGGCCTCCTGTGTTAGGGTGTCACAAAGTCTAGTGATAACCTTGCACCTTAGTGGCATTATAAACATTTGTACTGGTATTCATAGTAGCACTTAAAATATCTCCAGGCTGGCGCCTTCACGGAGATTTTTATCTATTCCTGAGACGTGAAAACAAACAAAAAAACATGAACCAAATAAACACTGACATCGGCTAACCAGTAAAAAGTCCTTTCACACAGGACACCAGATCTGAAAAAGCTGACGTGGAACAACTTAACCTAAATAGGTTCTGAGAAGCTGCCTTGGAACGTCATGTTGCTTCATCTGTAATAAACATTGCGGCTTAGGTTGTGGATAAATACAGGGCAAAGCAGCAGATTTCTGCTTTAATGAAAAGCTACATGGTTAACAGAATTAGATTTTTTTTTTTTTAACAGTGAACTAGTTCTGGTGTTTAGGGCTACTTTTGGGTTGTCATGCAGGGTGAGGAATAAAGGAAGTGGGACAAGGTCATGATATATAGCAAGTTTGATCTCAAGCGATGAAGCAGAGTTTCAGGCAGCATGAGGACTAAGAAAGGGACAGCAGCAACTGACAGGCAAGGCCTGTTTATTGTGGCTGCCCATGCACTGTTTTTCATAAAGATGCAACGTTTATCTTTAGGCCTGCTCCAAGGCCTATCAGATGTGCTGCCAGTCAACACCGCTAATCTGATTCAATTCTCTTTCTCTATGCAGGTTATTCAGGTTCTGTAACCATCCCTCTCTGCTTGCCATCTCCACTGGCTGTGATAAAGGAGTAATCTGCAGAATGAGGGAAGAAATAATCACACTGTCCTCTGCTCGTGGAAGAGATGACTTTGGGGAAATGTACACAGTTTGGTGGCACAATAATCAGGATGGATAAGAAGAAGCATGAAGAGAAGAATTTTTTCCATCATCCAATGAATTAAGATATGTGAATTTATTAGATAGAAAAGATACTGGTATAATTTGTTTACTTTCAATAACAATGAAAATGGTCACAAAAACATGCAACATAAAAAGATGTGGGTTCAGTTGACATGGCCACGGTTGCATGTCGATGGCTGTTAATTGAACAGAAACACTGACGTGACTCTCTGGAGTACGCGCAGGCATGGCAGATGTCAAGGACCGCCTCAGGAAATGCATCCTATTGGATGTGGGCTTTCATCTGCACAGCCATAATGTGTAGTTTCATTTTTAAGTAGTGGGATGAGTAGCTGAGGAGGATATAATATAGGAAAGATTAGACGAAGACAATCTTGCTCGTCTTGCTGTGACTTGACTTCAACCAATAGAGATGCTGAAGGACTGCAGATGAAAATGAATCCATTTTCAAGTACTTTTGTCCTTCCTTCCATCTACATCAGCCCCCTAGTGGGGTCCTGCATCTGCTGTAAGTTGGTGTCTGATTTACTCAAATTAGATATACTTGTGACTAAACCCTCCACACATTTCCCACGACTGAAAGGAGGTTCATTATCTCTTTCTGGCACCCAGCCTCTGTGTCTTGCAAGGCCTTCAGCTATATCATCCATTATACACGCAGAGGCAGATGTCCACAATGCTGAGTTGTTTATATGGTCAGGATAGTGAGATGGGGCAAAATAGATAGTTTTCTCCCACATTAAGCCTATGCAGCTCTGCTGTATCTGTGTTTATGTAGTAAAGGAAGACAGGACACAGAGCTTGAAGCACAGAAGACAGAGATGACCCAGGGGATATCATACCAGTGCAGGTTGGTTTCATTAAACTCTGTGTTGCATGTGTGTTTTTGTGTATGTGGTAACTGCAAACTCACAAGCCCAGGAAGCGATACTATCATGTCCCAGCCTACAGCGTGTTATTCCAGACAGGCCTGACAGCGGCCCTGGGCACTACTGGACAACCATAATTGTCTCCATCAGTTAAGTAGATACATGTGTTGTGTATCCACATGGACAGTTTCCAAAGGACTGCTGGCTGGAAATGACCATATTCCAACAGGACAAAAAAAAAAATCACTTGTATCTCACGGCTAGTCATTATCAGGGATATAATCAAGGAGCATGATGACGACAGAGTACTGTAAGAAATTTGAAAGGCCCTGGGAAAATCACTGTAATTTTTATCACCACTGCCAAATCTGCCAGCAGAACCAGTATTTAGCCAAGTGAGGGTGAACACAACAACACTCGCTATCAGTCACTGTCAGGCACGTCCTATCAAAATGTCATGGCTACATGTGAACTTTCCCACCATGCAGAGATGAATTTGTTCTCAGTTACAGAGGAAAGTGGCATTACTTGGCTGTGTTAAGTGGCAGTGCTTTTCTTTATATAAATCATATGTAGTAGAATGACCTCCTGAAGTTATGCAATCTCCGAAATAAACAAATTCCCACAGGTGACATGCAGAGCTGCATGGAAAGACAAGATTCATGCAGAAACAACATGGGGTAGGTCCCACTAAGCCAGCCCAGAAAACTAGCTGGAACTCCTGGAATATGTGTGTGTATGTGTGGAAACATCTTAGTTAGAAGAAGGGGTGTGTGTGTGTGTGGGGGGGGGTGTTAGCATTTCATCCCCTTGCCCTCTACATGCTTATATGTACTGCAGATGTACAAAGTGGAGCCACAGCCACAATGCTCACTGCAGCTTAAATAAGAAAGCAAACTGTACATATCAAACCTGCTAACCAGCCACACCACATGTTCAGTTCAAATGTCTGTCTGGAAGTTATTAAATAGTGGTTAAGCAAAATGAAGAGCAGAAGCAGAGTTGAGGAGGGGTTTCACTGAGCAGCTGCTTTCATTTCACTCTGTAAAATTCTATATAGAAGGGGAGCTACACTGCAGCTGGAGATCAGACCTTGGCCAAATAAATATTTTAAGGGATTTCAAATGTTTGATAGATAATTCTCAGGATGTGATGGATCAAACTGGCCTGGGACCTGAACAGCCCCATCAAAGAAGCTTCAAACATGAGACAGGTGGATGCGATGGTAGCAAAAGACAGAGCAAAAGCAAATAATACATCTACCGTGTGATTTGTGGGAAGGAAGAAGCTGTGCTTTGTGATACTGAAACAGCATACCTGCGCCATATCGTCCAAGCAATTGAAGATATACTTGCGAGCCTCCTTGGACTTGATCCCTGTTTCACCCTCATGGTCCTCTGGAGTCTAGAGGAGACAAGAAGCAGATGTTCTTCTCAAATCCCATCTCACTTCCCCTCTGGAAGCACACTATTTACATTTGGCTCATTATAGCCTCTTGTTGTTGTGCAGCAGGACTCAGCTTACCCTCTTAATAACCCTGGGGCAGCACAGAAATACTAATCTAACAGCCAAGAAAGAAGATGGTAATGACTGTATACAAATGTATGCAATATATGACAAACACTGAGTCAATATAGTGTCTTGGTTTACCAACCGACTTTATAAAACATGTGGTCTTTTTGAAGATTGATCTGACTAGAAACCTCCTCACTAAACACACAGTATTTTTTTTTTAAATGCAGCCAGCTAAGCAATGCAGCTGCTGTTACACGGAAAAACATGCCATGGTCAAATTAAAGTTGAGCAGTCAATCTTCATGGTGGAAAAAAAAGAAGCCTTGACGGCTGATTTTCCACATACCAAAGACACTAGAAAATCATGAGGAGTTAAAGTTGTGATGTCAAGTCAAGTGCAAGTTTCTACTCCATGTTTGTATCTTCCCTACAAGGCTCCTGTCAACTCTTATTGTTATGAACTTAAAACACACTTCTTTAAACTGACAACGACGCTTTCTTTTATTTTATTTTTTTTAACAAGCCTTGTAAGCCCATAGATCATAACAGCTTTTCAGAGAGGACTTTGAAATTCTTACATTCTTACATGCAGCAAAAACTTGAAAAACATTTACCTGACAACTGCTGCAAAACACTATGGGCGGCAGTCTGACTCGGTAGCATGTACACTAAGTCACTATGTGTTGGCCAGTTCCAGTGATCAGTTGTTGTGAATCACTGCCATATGTTACAGGGATTTATTAAAACAAGTGTATTCAACTCTTTGAAAAATATTACTCTTAGGAACGGGCATAGTAAAAACCATCAACAAACCCTGCAGAAATGTATCAGTGTTTGCAGGTCAATACAGTAAAGAACTCTACGTGCAACTCTATGTGTGTGGCACACAAAATTTCAAATTAAGTTAATGAGGGTTAAAAAAGTAAGGAGTGGAGCTCCTTATTGATTGGCCTACATTGAAGGACAATGAGAGTTGGTTAGAGCAGAAACTCTCTAAGCTACATTCATCACACTGAGTTTTTATTTGCCAGATCCTCTCACACAGATCTATTTTGCTCTTATTACCCTCTCACTTTGTTTATAGCTAGCAACAGGTCTCACAGTGTAACCAGTTTCTGGAATATTAACTACAAATTGTACTAGCAAAGCTTTAGCTGGTGAAATATCACCTGCTGTGTGTGTGCGGATGCCTCTATATCAGTCCAAGTGTACCTTAAGTCTCCAGAGAGGGTAGGTGGAGTCTGGATCTCTGTTGAAGAACCTCGTGGTTTTTGTCCCTGCACTCAACAGATACTCTGCTGGCAGACCTTGTGTCTGTGAGATGTACCTGATCTGCAAAACACAGGAAGAAAAAAACGCATTTAAGAGTTTCACATACTGCATTGAACCATAAGCTGCATTTCATTAAAGAGCGACATGACTCTTTTCTGTTGATGACAAAGACTTTAGGATGTTCTTTTGGTGGTTTGAAAATCACGGCTGACGTTAACGAATCCAGTAGAGGCATGGATAGCAAGCTAACATGACCTCAGCTTAAGAGTCTAACACTGACCTGAGACTTGTAAATCAAGCAGGCTAATTTTTTGGATTTGTGAGAAATCAGAAGAGCCTGTTGGAGATGGAGATAGAGATGTAGCACAACTTGCTCAAGGTTTCCCCACTGCACCTCATTTGAATGATAGTGAAAGAGAGGAAGGCGACAATGTCTTGCTTTGGAGCGCAGGGGCTGCACTAATTGGACAAGTGGCTCTGTGGCATCTGTTCAGATAAACAGGGAGGCTGTGCAAGAATCATCAGGGGCTGTCAGGGGGATTTCAGGGAGAAGCGTCCCACCCTCCCAAGCACATACAGTCCACAGTCATGAAGAGAGAACACACACACACTCACACAAAATTCACATTCACACACAGACATACATAACTGCATGAATTCATGGGTATACAAGCACCCAATACATGATCATCGGCTGTTCATAAGTCATCGTGCGTTACCTGATCGTACTCTGAGGCTCCGGGGTAGAGGGGCCATCCCAGGAAGAGCTCAGCTATCACACAGCCCAGGGACCACATGTCTATGGCCTCACAGAAAGGCAGACCCAAGATGATCTCTGGAGCTCTGTGGACAGAGAAAACATAGCACAGTTAGAGATTTGGTCATTATTTCTCTTAAACCAAACCATTACACTACCACGTTTCATGTAAAATCGTCTAATAAAAAGCTTTCTCTCCAAATTGTATTTGACTACAAAAGAATGTAGTACACACAGTTCAAAAGATTACATAATGGACATTGTATATGAGGGGGAGAACAGGGGGAACAACTTGAAGGTTGATTCCTAAAACCAATACCATTGAATTAGTAACGTAGAGTACACACATAAAAAAAGGACATATTTTTGTACACAACCTACAGCTCCACACCAGGATACTCAGTTCAATTATTTACAATGTCTGCAGACACTTTTGTTGTCTTAACATTGATCTCTCAATGCAGCCTTGAGATTTTTTTTTTTCTGAAGTCAGCAGGGTGTCGCTTTTTCATATCTCTTGTTTAGGCTGCTCCAAGGTAGCGCCTTGCACACACAAAAACTGATTGATACCCATGTAGGAGCACCAATCACTGAGCTCCATCTCTGCTACTCAGGCATGGGGTAGAGGTGGTATCGTAATCTTTTATAAAGTTTGGGCAACTGTGCCATGAACAATAAAACCAACATAAATACTTGCCAGACCAAGGAGTTATTCATCTGGACTTTTCATAAGTTACGGTGAAGTTAAAAATGCCAATAATTAATTTCC
This sequence comes from Pterophyllum scalare, assembly GCA_024447675.2. Lineage (NCBI taxonomy): Eukaryota > Metazoa > Chordata > Actinopteri > Cichliformes > Cichlidae > Pterophyllum > Pterophyllum scalare. The sequence goes on from JAMQGT020000984.1 coordinate 62,264, forward strand.
AAAGAGGCTTTTTCTATTTGCAGAAAAAAACACAAAAAGTATGAGTTCTAGAGGAGATAAATAGCTATGATTTGACAAAAAGGAAGAAATATTGTTTTAGTTATTTGAGCAGCGCTGCAGTCCCAAGCAATTCCCAAATTTCATTCAACACGTTTTATGTCCTGTCAGAAAGACTAATACAGTTCTTGTGAGCTCACGTCTCTGATGGGGCTTAAAATAACCAAGAACACAGTGTTTCTGCTCACTAACAATCCGAAGCACTTTCAAGAGGTTCTCTGGCTGTCATCACCATGCAGTTTGGGGGATGGGGTGAGGTGTCTTTAGTCTAACATGTTACCTATTGTAAGATGTAGTCACTTAGCCTCCAAAAACAAAGCTAAACTGAATTACTGAAACTGAAATCCCTTTTGATTCATTGATAGCATATTAACAGCATGACACATAGTTCACAGGCGCTGAGAGGCAGATCTTAGAAAGTTTCAAGTCTACAATGCTGATTGCTGTGACCATGGTAACTCCCCCCCCCCAAAAAAAAAAGATTTTTGGTCATGGAGAGTGAAATGAGGGGGTCTGGCCTTGGGCCCACTGAAAGTGAACAAACCAGGGAAACAGAGAATGTGTAAAACAGCATGGGGTACGTTATAGGACTTCATAGAGCAGTAGGGGAGGAATGGGTGAGTGGTCCGAGGGCAGCCAGGGGGTTTGGAAGAGAATGAATGAGCATACCTCACATACTTAAAAGCAAATTTCCAACTGTAGCCCCCCTGCTCCCTATTCATTGCTCACTGATGAGGGGTGAAATGAAAAGAGGGCACAGGCGATTCATTGTACACTCAGATACGGCTAATGTATAGAGGCAGAAGGCACCACAGGGATAGACAATGAGATACTGCACAAAATAGGAGCAAAAGGAAGCAAAAGTTCCTTATAGGCAGAGGCAAAAATAAAGCAAATGGGGATGCAGTGCTTTGCTCAGTGATGAACTCCTGTCACAGAAAGTGGTTATTGGGGTCTTAAGGGCAGCACTGGAACAGACACCAAGACAACACTCTAGCAACAGTATCTTAGGGCACCATTACACACCAATACAAAGACAACATCGCAGACAATGAGCTGAGAAATCTGTCAAAAAGGCTGCCAGAGCGGCATAAAGGAGTCTGCTAGGAGGTGATATCAGAGGGAACAGGGAGGACTACTGAAAAGAGAAGAGATGAACACCAGGACCAGAGTCAGTATGACCCTCCTCCAGCAGGTTATTAGAGTGGCTGCAGTTTCATTGAGGACATGGTGGGGGAGAAACTAACAACTGCTGACATATGCAAAAGTGTACACCACTAGAAATGGTGGCAGAAAAGTATTGCCTTTAGCTCAGGCAAAAGATGAGGTTGTTCAAACTTTGCAAGGAAATCAAAAGTGCATCTTATTTTATAGCAATGTTTCGCAGTCTAGGTCAGTTTTGAGTTTTGATGTCCAACAACTTAAAAAGCATATCCTCGCAAAACAGTCTGACAAACTTGGAACAAAAAACAGATGTTTGTCTATATTCTGCACTGTTTACATTCCAATATCATCATCATGTACTCCCAGCTCTTAGCTTATCATGCTGTCAGCGCAGATGTTAATAATAGAAGCAGGCAGTGCTGTGACATTAATATTATCTATGCAATAATTTTTTCACAGTATAATGAAACCAAGAACCAGGCAGCTCCGTGGTGCATTTGTCATCTAAATAGGATTCACATATTCCTACACAAAACCCCAAAACGTATAGCACCTTATTTGCATGAATATGATTTTTCCACAAGAAAAAAAATAAAACTAATTTAAATATAAGCAACCAAAAATATGAATGAGCCATTATAAGCTTTGAAAAAGAAAAAGGGGGGGGGTAGTCACACAATAAAGGCTGCTTTTGAGGAAATGTTCCCCTTCACAATGCGTGTGAAGATGAAAGACAGAGGAAAGCCTTTCATCTGATAGTCCCCTAAATCACTGTGATTCTAGTGGACAGAATGATGGAGACCACAGGACCTTCCACGTCACCCTTTGTGTTCTTATACAACTCAGCATCAACATCGTCAGTGACTTTAACTTATAAAAAGAGCTAAAGCATGTGTCTCACTGATTTTAATGTCATATTAGCTTCAACGAGTTATACCTTGAGTGTGCAATTAGTGCTGTTTTAATACGGCTTTTGTATGCATGTGTAGCTGTTTGCCTGTGTGTGTGTGTGTGTGTGTGTGTGTGAGACTGAAAGCGTTGCTAATGTTTCTGTTATGCTTGGATCCATTTCAGCCTGAACCTTCTCAGCTTTGCTCCACTGCTCTACTTAGGCTGTTCTCAATGCTCCTCTGCCTCTCACGGAAAGCTCCTCCAGATCAGCAGAGAAACAAAGAAAGAGAGTGCAGGGGAGGAAGGAAGAGAGGGAGTAACATCGTTGCTCATGATATGAAACCACAAATGCAAATCTCCCCCATCCAATGCACGTCTGCCATTGCATGCAAAGCACCCACAGCTGCTGCTGATGCAGGCCTTTCCCTGGCAGTGATAAACAGCACACACATATGCACGGCTCGCAAGCCTCGCGTCTTTCCTGTCCCCCTTTCCTTTCTTAAGTACTAGCACAAAAGAGATGACAATTCATGCATATAGGATCATATCAGTTTTTGATGCTAAAAAAATGCCTTCTTCATCTCCGTTGTAGGTAAAATAGCACATGAGCAGCCAGGTGGTTTGT